>PYXC01000950.1:125000-132500 GCA_015244755.2 Tenualosa ilisha | reverse complement strand
AATAGAGTAGATAGAAAAAAAGACAGAAAGAAGGAAAGAAAGAATAGAAAGAAAGAAAGGCTTAACAATCCATTTTTTGAGTGCTTTAGCATTACAGCCAATCAACCATTAATTCAACAGCAAAGAAAAGAAGAAAGAAAGCTAGTTGGTTAAAGCACATGAAAGTGTTATTACGGCATTAGGGTGACAATCTAATAACACTGCTCCATAGTTGGTAGTATGGTCTGTCCCTAAGTGTGTAATTATACTATCTCACTGCATTGTAGCACAGGACTGTGGCCCTGTTATTTAGCAGCCTTCAGTTTGCCTTCAGTTCTGGGGCAGTCACTCCATGTGAAGTTTTACTCAGAGGCACTTTGTGGCCCCTTAGTGCCTGGTGTCCACTGGGCATCTGAGGGGCATCTGGTAGGCATGTGTGGGGCAGCTGGCATGGGGCGCGCTTCTGTGTTAGGCAGCTGTCACTCCCTCCTGCCTGCAAGACCTCTCGTTGGCATGGCGTTGGCATAGCGGCGTGCACCATGTTGCCGTGGCCCTCTTGAAATGGCCTTTTGGTCCGCGTGGCAGCGATGTTGCCATGGTTACTTCAGAGCTTTCGGGCTCGGACTTGAAGGGGGTCAAAGGTCAGGACGCAGCAGTGGGTTCACAGGACGTCGGCTTCTGGTCTTGTCCCACACAGCAGCTATCAGCTAGCACTCAAGGATCTCAACACTGAAAAAGCCTTAGAGGTGGTCCATGAGCTCTTAATCACTGGGTACCTGTATGTCTGCATGTGTATGTTTGCACATGTATGTGTGCTCGTGGTGTGTGTGTGTATGTGTGTGTGTTTGTGTGTTTTTTGGGGGGGGGCAGGAGTGTTGTGTTGTGAGTAAAGGCAAATGTAAACATTCTGCCAAGCATCCAGCTGAGCCCTTACACACACACACACACACACACACACACACACACACTCCTTCTCCTTCTCTGAATGGTCTAATTCAATCAGACATTCACTCTGGGCCATGGTGCTCTCAGTGAAACTTGATTAACGCCGTCCTCAGCCATCGGTTATCCATCAGTCCTATGCTCCTTTCCTGTCCTTTCCTCTCCCTGACCGCTGCACACACACACACACACACACACACACACACACACACACACACACACACACACATACATAAACATACACACACACCGGAGTCTGCGGTGGGAATTATTTACCATCAGCAGTAGTGTTGTCCTGCCAGCTCGCCTCGACGTCAACAGAGACGTCATTTGGGAACTTAAGAGAGCAGGGTCAGAGTTTTGGATTCCGGCTACCTCCTCTTACGTCTCACGTACTTTATTTTTCTCTCTGTGATGTTTCACCTCACTCTGTTCTTTTTAAAGTGCAACTCTGTCTCTTTCTCTCTCTCTCTCTCTCTCTGTCTTTCTTTCTCTCCATCTTTCTCACTCACTCAGTCTTTTTTTCACCCCTCTCTCTTTCTCTTTTCCAGTTTCTCTTGCTCACCCTCTCTCTCTATCTCTCTCTCTGTCTGTCCTCTCTCTCTCCTCTTTCTGCCTACTAAGCGCTATAATAATCCAGTGTTACAGAAGGCCAGTGCTTAACCTTGCTGGAGCGAGATCCCATATTGTGGCATTGTGTTCTTTTACTCCCTGTTAAAAAGAAAAGCAGACAGCCTCTCACTGTCATTTAAGCAGAGAAAAAAAAAATAAGATCAGCAAATCCTTGGAAGACCCCATTTTTTTCTCTTTTAACCTTTCCAGCTTGAAACTGATTGATGTCAGTCAGCTGTGCTGACTAAAATGTAACAAAGGCATGGCAGGTTTTTGTGTATGGCACAGATCTCAGAGTCAATCCAGTGCAGTTTACGTCAGTACAAAGAAAAGGGAGAAGAAAATGTTACAAGAACGTAAAGTACGAACATAAATTGTGCATTTTACGTAAAAAGGGGAAAAAAGGTTGATTGACAAAAAAGAAAGAAAGAAAACAGCAGCTGCGTGTGGATGTTTAAATCATATCGGTGGAGACTTGCAAGCATTCATTCCAGTTTTATTGCGTTCACTCTGAAGATGAATAGGCCTCGGCACCATTTAAAGCGGCTTGCTCTGGGTGATATTTTTATGGAGAAGTTAAGTCAGCTGCATTTATGTTCTGATGGTTATCATGAAAATAAATGCTCTGAGGCAATAAAAAAATGTTACCCCGGGACTCCAGGGGTGGAGCATGGGGACCGCTGGCAGAGTTTGGATTTGCCGGGAGTCGGCAAATGTATATCTTTGCTATGAGACACTTGGGCTTGACCTACAGTAAACCACTTGTAGAAATGTCCCTAGGACTCTGCTAGACTATGACAGCCACATTACTGACAACATGGGCTCATCAGTCCACAGACAAGTTTTTCTGAAAGTTGTCCAGCTCCTTCTGCACTTATCGGAGTGGCAGAGTGGGAAAAAAATGTGCTGTAAAATGGGCTGAATTTATGTAGCGATTTTCTCCAATGCGCTTCATAATCACCCATTCAGCACACACACTCACATACCGATATCAGAGGCATGCAAAGATTCCAACCTGCACACTGGGAGTGAACAGCGTCTTGCGCAAGGACACTTCGATAGGGTCTGGATAAGCCAGGGCTTGAACCTGCAACCCTCCGGTGGCTGAACTCTACCTCCTCTGCCCAGGTGTGAGTCCAGCTCCTTGCACACTTATCAGAGTGACCCTTGGGGGGCATAACGGTGCTGCACTCATGCAGTCCCATCTTTAGCCATTACCCAGACAGGGTGACTGTGTTTAGCCCGACAGGGAGCTATCAGAGTTGTGGGCATACTTGTCTGCCAATTTGTGTGTGTTTTGGGGAATCCTTCTGGAACAGTCCTGGGTGCCAGGAGCTTGCATGTCAGCCATCAGTCTGGCACTTTTGCTTTGCATACTGAAGGCTCCCAAAACTTCTCCTCCTGTCTGTCTTGGTGTTTTATTCAAATATGATGCACTTCAGTGGTTCAGCCCAAATGCTGCGTGTGTGTGTTCATATGTGTGTGTGTGTGTGTGTGTGTGTGCGTGTTATTACAATACGACTCACTCTAGAGGTTCAGCCCAAATGCTGTGGTGCGGCACGGTGCAATTTCAGGCTGTTGTCACAGTAACAGGCCCTCGGATGCTTATCTCCCAGGCGCGCTCCAAGGCTGCGTGGCGGAACGATCTTGTCAAGCGCTTCTCAGCAAACGCCCCAGTGTCTCAGAATCAGCGCCAGCAAATGCGCGTTGTTCTATTTGTGTCGATCTTTCGTCATGTGATGCAAGCAGTCACCAGGGTATGCATGCACATGCTCACTCTCATACACACACACACACACACACACACACACACACACACACACACACACACGCTCACTATCATCACACACACGTGCGCGCAGTCACGTATGCCACCAGAGACATACACACATATTGACATTGTGTCATTGATAAACCATAAAGAATGCATACACACTTCACAAAGTCACCCATGCTCACAAGTATTTGAATTTAGCGAAATCCAATTCTACATCAAACTTACCACAGAGGGCCCCAACACATTTCCACATCAACGTTCCACACTAACCCTGAGATGCATTGAAACATCAATCTTACCACACAAACACACACGAACATTTCAGCAACAACCTACCACTTAAACATCTAAGACATTGAACATCAGACTTAGCACACAAACACACCTTCCCAGAAGTCAATCAGTACCATCATCGCCAGTGCCTCATTGATACTGATGACTGATGCTTTACATCACCTCGTCCACTAGATGTGTTCCGCTGTTGGATCAAAACACAGAAATTCTTATCTGAATCTGAATCTAAATTTGAGTGGGAACTATTGATGTGACTATGGATTGGGTCTGGCATTGATGTATACCACAATGTTTGGAGTCAAGCTGCTCCAGTTTAGCAGTTCATGTGCAATCCAGTGTCATGACAAACACACAAACAAAGAAACCACACACACATCTCTCTCCCTCTCTCTCTCTCTCACTCACATACACAAACATACCGCCCCACACACACACCCACACACACACACACACACAACCACACACATACGCACCCTCTGAGGGCCTATGAAGCTACTAATCATCCTGCTAACTAGGGACAACATCAGCAGATGAAACCAAATCCTCCCACTTGCACAGAACATTACCTGGTTCACTTATGAACTCCAGAACTTAAGAATTTACAACTTATTAACTCAGAACTTATTGATGTAGAACTTAAGGGAGATTAACTTCCCCTGCAACTAAAACCCATCCAGTTTGCTTATATTGACTTTGTGGCTGTTGCCTTGTCCTCAGTTATTATGAACTAAAGAGGCAGTTATGAGACGTTCGTGGAACGTTGCTCTGTCTTAGCTGTGGTTGGAGGCTGTTGAAGGCAGACAGGTGAGCTTATATTAGACCCACTGTCGGAGCAGCAGTGACAACGAAGAAGACAGTTAGCTAGACTTCAGTCCCTAAACCCTTCTATGGTGAGTCCCTGTCGCTGGCTAAATAGCAGTGACCTTTGACCTTTACCTTAAAGGGATAGTTTAGGGTAACTCAGCCTTGGGCTGTGGGTTGATTTACCCCAGATCTTCCCTGAAGTGAACACCTGAACTGAAGCCAGGGTTAACCAGGGACACACACACACACAGTCCTCTTCAAATGTCAGTCTCCTCGGGTCCTTCCACCATATCTGCAGTCTCTCCTCAGAGCTGGAGCTCTTAACAGCACCAAGTGATAAGCACCCACAGACACACACAACCAGAGCACCACTACGCCACTACTGAATGCTTAAAGTGAAAGTGAACAGAATCTTATGAAAAGCTCTTATTTTTACCATCAGTGAAATGAGTTTCCATGCCCCAGTCCGTTAACATTAGCTGCCATGCAGTAGCCCAAATATAACCTTTTGTTCCTAGCAGCACTCTGTCACCAGAAACAACAGGCCTGTAGGGAGAAATGTACCAAAATACCCTTTAATCTTTTCAAATTGTGGTGCAGCTCATGCCAAGTGGGCAAGGGGAAGCAGGTTCCAATCCGGCCTGTGGTCATCCCCAAATCCCGCCCCATCTCTCTCTATCACTCACTTCTTCTTCTCTCGCTATTGTCCTGTCAATCTGTCAATCAATCAATACAAATGTCTTATTTAGTCTTGCCTCTGTGAGGGGACAGATAGTACTATAGTACTATGACTGGGACCATCCATCTGTCCAGTTGTGTGTGTGTGTGTGTGTGTGTGTGTGTGTGTGTGTAGGTGGGAAGCGTGTAGGTGTGTGTGCATGTGTTTTCTTCATTGATAAAAATATATGTGACTCAGTAAGTGCCTGTCTCTGAGGAGCTGAGGTGTCTGATCTCACTGGGTTATTTTGGGTATCTTACATGTTCCTGTGTGATGATCTCCAGGGCATTTCTTTGAGTGTGTGTGTGTGGGTGTGTATATATATATATATGTGTGTGTGTGTGTGTGTGTGTGTGTGTCCAAGCCCTGCAAAGGCCCTCTGATGGCAGACAGTCTTGTTTACCACATCCAGCTTAGAGAGAGGTGCCAGACTACTAAGCATTTGTACTTGAATTGAACTGTGTGTGTGTGTGTGTGTTTATGTGTGAGTGAGTGAAGCAGAGTGAGTGCCTTTGTGTATATGAAAGAGTAAGATGGTGTGTGTGTGTGTGTGTTTGTGTGTGTGTGTGTCCATGACGCAGAGTGGTCCTTTGATTTACAGGAAGGGTGTGAAGCTGGTTGACTGGGGGTGAGAGGACGTGGGAGAGACCTCCTTGATGTGCCTGACAGAAATAGCTCTCTCTCTTACTTGCCCTCTCCTTTCTTCTCTTTGTCTCTCTCTAGCTCTCTCTCTCTCTCTCTCTCTCTCTCTGTCAATCTCTATTCCCCATACTCTCCCGCTGCCAGCTTCCTTCCTTTTCTCTCTCTCTCTCTCTCTCTCTCTCTCTCTCTCTCTCTCTCACTCTCTCTCTCTCTCTGGGGCGTCCCTGACAGAATGTTTTGCTCTCTTCATTATTCTGCACCATTTTCAAGTTCCATGGCTCTCAGGAACACTCTCTCTCTCTCTCTCTCTCTCTCTCTCTCTCTCTCTCTCTGTGTGTGTGTGTGTGTGTGTGTGTGTGTGTGTGTGTGCAACTATGTGTGATCCTTAAGTATGTGTTCTTCGTTTGTTCATGGAAGGTTCAGCTGTTTGATGTGGCTCATTCTACAGTGTGTGTGAACAATAGTGTGCTGTGTGTTTGTATTTTTTCCCCCAACAGGGCACACGTGCACACACACACACACACACACACACACACACACACACACACACACACACACACACACACATACAGAGGGTCACTTCCCTGGCCATTGTGATGTGGCAGGAAAGAGAGAAGCCTTTGAAGGGCTTTGATGAGCTGTGTTAGACCTAGACTGAGAGATACTGTCTTTGTGTTTTGTTTTGTTTTTCTAATCTGAGAGCCAACATACACACACACACACACACACACACACATGCACACACACACACCAGCCAGCAGCCTCTCTCTCTGCGGCAGTCTCAAGCCCACTGCAGTTCTGAAAGCCACTGAACACACAGGCACATTCTTTTGCATCTCTCTGTCACTAACAACTCTACCACTACTGAACATACAAATATTCCCTTTCCCACCTCTCTAAAGGCCTTCTCATGTTAACAACAGGAACTATACTGGTAGGGGCAGAGGCAACTGTTTTAAACATCGCTTCCTAGATAATGTTAATGACAATGCCCACGTTGCGCACTAAAATGATAGTGAATAGATGAGGAATGGTATCACTGGGAATCACTCTCCGATTTCAGATCATCATTCATCAACATGAGAGGCTTCCCTTATTCTTTTTTGTTGGTCAGTGTTGACGCTTAATACATACAGTTGTCTTCGGGTTATGGTTCCTGATGTGGATGGCCCTAATACCTAAACCAGTCACACAGTGTTTTATTGGACTGTTAGAACTGCTGAACACACAGTGTTTCCTCAACACCATCCTCCCAGATTCAACAACCCAGTCATCCTAGAGCACATTAAACACAGAGACAGCCCCTTTAACACATCACATAGCGGTCACAAATCCCACAAAGTCATCACACATTTCCTTTAAAGCTTCACATAGACAACAGTCACACAACCCCTTTTAATGTCTCACATAGACAGCAGTCACACATCTCCTTTAATGCCTCACAAAGTCAGCAGTCACACATCTCCTTTAATATCTCACATAGACAGCAGCCACACATCCCCTTTAATGCCTCACATAGACAGCAGTCACACAACTCCTTTAATACGTGGCAGACAATAGTCTCACATTTCTTTTACAGTAATGTTTCATATAGACATTAAACACACATCTCCTTTAATGCCTTTCATAGACAGCAGCTATGCATTCCTTTTAATACCTGACAGACAATAGTCACATGTTTCCTTTAACATCTCACGTAGACAGCAGTCACACATCCCCTTTAATATCTCAC
>PYXC01000950.1:100000-120000 GCA_015244755.2 Tenualosa ilisha | reverse complement strand
ACACACACATACATTTACAGAGTTCGACACACACACTTTCACAGAAACACACAGAATAAACACATTCACACATAAAGCACACACACACACTGTTTCAAGCTTGCCTGCTCCCTGTGAGTGTGAGCACTGAAGCAGTCTGGTAATTGGTGTTATGTTTGGAGTGTGTGTGTGCGTGTGTGTGCATGTGTGCGTGCATGCGTGTGTGCGTGCGTGTGTGTGTGTGTGTGTGTATGTGTGTGTGTGTGTGTGTGTGTGTGTGTGTGTATGTGTGTGTGTGAAAGTCTCCAGGTCAGTAATTGCCCTACCCCTGTGAGGTTCCCACCAAGGACCCCACTGAGCCTGAAGTCCTTTTCCACTGATTAGAGACCACAGCCAGTGTGTCAAACATCACCCTCAGAGACCCTCTGCACAGAGCCTCATATACAGCAGGAGGGGAGGATGGAAGGATGGAGGGAAAGAAGGATGGGAGAAAAGAATGAAAGAAGGATGGAAGAAAGAAAAAAATGAAAGACAGAAGGATGGAAAATGGAAAGATGAAAGAAAAAGGAAGGAAAAAGGGGGGGGTTGATGGAAGAAAGGAAGGAAGGATGGAAGAAAGAATGGGAGGAAGGGGAAAAGGTGAAAGAATGAAGGAAGGAAGGATGGTAGGAAGGAAGGAAGGAAAAATGGAGGAAAGGCAGGAAGGAGGAAAACCCTGGTCTCACTGTAGTGGATGTGGCCAATATGTGGTCCTCCCTCAGCCCAGCTCAGCCCAGCCTAGCCCAGCCCAACACAGGCCCACAGGCCCAGAGGTGTTTGGTGTTTCCATCAGGCCGATTCCCCTGTGCCTTGCCTGTGGAGGAAGGAGAAACAAGGCCAGAGCACTGGTGATAAGTCTGTAGCCAGCCACTCAGGGACATGGCTGATAGATGCAGTCAGACACAAACAAAACCAGGGTGCTGAGGAGAACACCTTGGATAATCTTTGATAACTGAGGTCTTGGGTAACCTTAGTGTTACTTGGTGAGTTTCTGTATCTCTGTGTGTGTGTGTGTGTGTGTGTGTGTGTGTGTGTGCGTGCGTGCGTGACCTCCTCTGGGCTGCCCTCATGCTGAGCGGCTACGACGGGTAACCATAGTGACGGGCGGTAATTGGCCCACGCAGAAACAGCAACAGCCTCTCGCACATCTGCCACAGTTGTGTAGCTTTGCCCATGTGCACAGCTAAATCACGCACAAACACAAACACAAACACAAACAGGTGCTCTTGTACACAAATAAACAAACAAAGCATGGGAACAGATTGTGTCTTTTTAAACTGATGTATTTGTTTTTATATGTATCTGAAACAGAAGCAAAAGAAACAGAAGAAACTCAAATGTACTATATGAACGCACACACACGCACACACACACACACACAACACACCAAAAAAAAAAAAAAAAGGCAAATTCATGCATTTAGTTTCAGGTAAATGTCACACACAGGTGAAGTGATGGGGAGGTGAGCCTGAGGTGGCTGGTGAGGGGAGGTGTCTGTGTCTGGGAGGAGACACATGAGGAGAGAGGAGAGGGTGGGGACAGTTGGAGGTGTGTGTGAGGACGGGTCATTTATTGTGTGTGTGTGTGTGTGTGTGTAACATATGTTTGTGTGTGTGCGTTACATAACTATTATACATAACTTTACTCTCTCCCTCTCTCTCTCCCTCTCTCTTCTCTCTCTCTCTCTCTCTTTCTTCCTTCCTTGCTCTTTCCTGTTCCTGTCTCTCTCTTTGTCTCGTTCCCACTTTCTTTCTCTTATTCTCACTTTCTCTTGTTTGTCTTTTTTCTCCCTCTTTTTCTTCTCTTTCACTTACTGTCTCTCTTTTCTTGCCTTTCTCAACATTCAAATTCTACAGTCCTTCACTCCATTTTCTTTTATTTATTCCCCCCCCCCCACCTCTCTCTGACTCTTTCTCTCTCTATCGCTGGCTGTCACCCTCAATCCCTCTCTCTCCATCTGATCTCTCTGCAATCCCACAGTAAGCCTGAGCCCAATCTTCCAGGGCCTGTTTGGCTGGAGCTAGCAGAGCAAGGCATGCTTGGTGGCATTTCTGTGTGTGCGTGTGTCTGTGTGTTGTGTTTGTATGGCTCTGTGTGTGTGTGTGTGTGTGTGTGTGCACGTGTGTGTGTGTGTGCACACGTGTGTGTGTGTGTGTTTGTGCACGTGTGCGTTTGTGTGGATTTGGATGTGTGTGTGTCTGTCTGTATATGCAAGTTTGTGTGTGTGTGGTGTGTGTGTGTGTGGATTTGGATGTGTATGTGTGTCTGTATATGTAAGTTTGTGTGTGTATATGTGTGTGTGTGTCTGTGTATGTGTGTGTGTATGTGTGTGTGTGTGTGTTTTATTTAGTGTGTGGTCTTGGAGGCCGGCCGTAGTAAGGCAGGGATTTATGATAAGAGCCGGTCCATAATGGCTGTCATGATGCAACACTTAAAGAGCAGTTTGCTTTGCGGGCGGCAACATCCAGACTAACGCTGGACAGCTGATGGGGTAGAACAGGATGGGGGACAGAAGGATGGCAGCCCGCCAGGTCCCACTGAGGAGTTTGAAAAGGTGTGTGTGTGTGTTGCTAGCAGCCCCTGAACAGTGGGTCTAAATGTATGTACAGTATTCTGTAAAGGCAGTTAATGAGTATTGAAGGAGGGAAAAGCATGTCTGTCTGTTTCTGTCTGTCTGTCTGACTTTCTTTCTGGCCTCTCTCTCTGTGTCTGCCTGCCTGTCTGTTTGTCTCTCTGTCTGTCTGTCGCTCCCTCTGTCTGTGTGTGTCTGCCTGTCTGTCTGTATGTGTGTCTGTCTCTGTGTGTCTCTGTGTGTGTGTGTGTGTGTGTCTGTGCTGACCTCAATGGAGCTCCTGCACATCAGCAGACTCGGAGGCTCATGACCAGCACATACCTGAAACACAGCAACAGAATGGCTGTGTGTGTGTGTGTGTGTGTGTGTGTGTGTATGTTTGTATGTATGTGAGTTTGTACATATTTACAGTAACTGATAAGTCTGACCGTATGTGTGGAGGGGTCATTTGCTGTCAGTGATGTGTGTGTGTGTGTGTGTGTTTGGGGGGTGTATCCTGCATGTATTACTGTGTCTGTTCCTCTCTTCCTGACACCCTCTGTCTCCCTCTCTCTGCTAAACACACACACACACACACACACACACACACACACACACACACACACACACACAAAGGCTCTCGTAAACCCTGTGTGATCTTTCCGGCACGCTTCCTTTTCATCCGTGCAAATCCTCTGAGGTTAGAGTGAAATGCATTATTCAACATGGCATCCCTTTCTAATTGGGTTTATTAATGGACAGATAAATAGACATAAGGAGAATGAGGAGATGTGTGTGTGTGTGTGTGTGTGTGTGTGTGTGTGTGTGTGTGTGTGTGTGTGTGTGTGTGTGTGTGTGTGTGATTGTGTGCGCCTGTGTAGTGGGGTTTTGTGAAAGTCTGTGTCTATGTGTGTCTGTGTGTTTATGTATGTGTGTGTGTGTATGTGTGTGTGCATATCCTTAAGTGAGTGTGTGTGAGTATGTCTTTGTGTGTGTGGGTTTTTGTAAATGTATATACATAGCTGTGTGTGTGTGTTTGTGTGTGTGTGTGTGTGTGGGGGGGGGGGTCTTTGGTGAATATCTGTGCAGTGTGTTTTGGGGAATGTGTGTTTGTGTGTGTGCGTGTGTGAGTGTGTGTGTGTTCCTGACATGCCTAATTTCCGCCTGGCAGTGTCTGAAGCAGCAGCAACAGCAGCAGCAGTAGTGGTGGTGGCGATGGCAGGAAAAGTGGTGGCACAGGGCCTGCTGGGTACAGTGTGGCACAGCCTGGCACAGCCTGGCACAGCATGGCACAGTACAGTACAATACAGTGCAGTGCACCTCAGTGCAGTGTGTTTTCTCACTCACGCCTCTTCTGTAGAGCCTGTGTGGCACCAACACACAAAAGTCCAGCTCACCACTGGGCAGTCCTGGGCTCCATTTCCCAAAATCATAGTTGCTAACTATGTTAGCTACTTTGTTGGTTGCAATGCGATTGCGATTGCTCATTGCCAACCAACTAGGTTGCTAACTAGTTAGCAAATGTGGTTTTGGGAAACGGACCCCTGGCTGGTACAGTGGCAGACCATCAGAGGATTTCTTAAGGATCCTCTAAAGAGGCAAATAGTAGCTTGATTTCCCTGTTCTCCTTTCCCTCTGTATGTGTTTGCTAATTCATGTGTGTGTGCACCACTGCACAGCCCTGCCAAACCCTGGCATCCATACTGTCACCGACACATCTGGCTCTGCCACAGTTGCCACTGACACATCTGCTGCCAGTGCTTTGACCAGTGCCCTTACTACACCTGATACACACACACACACACACACTCACACACACACACAAACACTGATGCGCACACAAACACACACACACACAAACATCGATGTGCATACACACACACACACACACACACACACACACACACACACACACACACACAAACACTGATGTGCACACACACAGGCACATACACACACACACACACACACAAACCTACTTTCTGTTGCCAGTGCTTTGACCTCACTCTACCCCCCTGCCACACACGCACACACACACGCCTACTTTCAAGCCCTAGTTTCAATATGGCCCAGTTGACACATATTTGGTCTGTTACCTGTCCATGTTCTGAGTGTTTTTAGCCGTCATTAGTTTTTAGGCCGATGCGGAAGCTGTCTGAACTGACTGGGGCTGCCTGATACAGCCCTGATTGATTGGTTGGGTCTTCAAAAAGCCCCGAGAACAAAAAAAATGACTTTATTTAGTCTGTCAGCTGGGGGAGCCAACCCCACAGGCTAGATCAATCAAATCATAATGTCAATGTCCTAACAGATTGCACATCAAAGACGCAACTACAGAAACATCATTTAATGACACCAGACCAGCTCATTTAGGCCACCTTGCTAATGGTGTAGACATGAGCCTTTGGAGTTTCATCATGGGGCCGTCTGCTATCTCTCACAGGGCTTGATTCACAAGCAGCAGGCATCTTTTTGATCAATTCAGTACTGTGCTGTTCAATGCAATTTAATTAAATTCAGTTCAGTTCATTTCAGTTCGATTAGATTCAGTTCAATTAAGTTCAATTCAATTCAATTCAGTTCAAATTGTTTTATATAACCAGCCATATGTGACGTGCTGCATGACATAACATAACTTAATATTTCCAGGTGCTTTACAGTGCCCAACTTAAACTTAATCTTTGTGTGTGTGTGTGTGTGTTTGTATGAGTCAGTCTAGAGTCTAGACACGATGTGCCGAGGTACTTGTAGCAGTGCTTTGTCTCAATGGTAGCTAGCAGGAGGTGTGTGTTTGTGTGTGTGTGTGTGTGTGTGTGTGTGTGTGTGTGTGTGACTCAGTCTGAGTCTAGACACGATGTGCTGAGGTACTAGTAGTGTTTTGTCTCAGTGGTAGGTAGCAGGAGGTGTGTGTGTGTGTGCATGTGTGTGTGCATGTGTGTGTGCATGTGTGTGTGTTTGCCCTCCCTGCTGCCAGTCATGTGAGAGGGTTTAGTCAGAGCAGAGAGGCCTGAGTGACAGACCAAAGATTAGGAGCCAGATCCATTGAACAGGTGTGTGTGTGTGTGTGTGTGTGTATGTGTGCGTGTGTGTGTGTGTGTGTTTGTGTGCATATGCATGCACACACGCTTGAGTCTGTGTGTGGTGTTTGTGGCTTTCTCATTTTGTGTGTGTGTGTGTGTTTGTGTGTGTGTGTGTGTGTGTGTGTGTGTGTTTATATCTGACTGTGTGTGGGAGTGGAACTCTTTCACTGGAATTGTGTGTGTGTCTACGTCCCTGTGTGTTTGTGTGGGAGTCTGTCTTTATGTCTGTGTGTGTGCATGTGCGTGTGTGGGCGGGCAGCGGTGTTGTGGGTTATATAGCCAATCACAGGTAGCACACACACTTTGTAATTATTTCCATCAACCTTTAGATGCTACAGCGTTGCTTGTGTGTGTGTGTGTGTGTGTGTGTGTGTGTGTGTGTGTGTGTGTGTGTGTGTGTGTGTGTGTGTGTGTGTGTGTGCACAGTATGCTGGTTTGAGAGAAAAGATTGATGGCAAAAAAAAAAACTGTTGGATAGATGACAGAACTCTCTCCCTCACACACACACACACAGAGAGAGAGAGAGAGAGAGAGAGAGAGGAGAGAGAGAGGAGAGAGAGAGAGAGAGAGAACGCGGGGACAGTTGACTGCATTGTTTATACCACAATTACCAAGCCTGAATTCAATCAGCCAAGGCAAAAGACTTCTTTTTTTCATCACTATTATGCAAAAGAAGTCTGTTTCTCTTCTCAAGCGTAACACTGCAATGCTCCACAGCTTTTTTTTTTAATTGATTATTTGATTTGTCAGATGAAGTCTTTTCCAATGACCTCTCACAGTTTGCTGATTTTTTTATGTCTTATGTTGGCATCCTTATTAAAAAATATTACATATATAAAGACTTTAATTGATGTAATATGCCAAAAGCAACAATAAGGTAGTACATCTAATCACACTAAGTAGCCATCACCATGGACTAGTAATTAAACTGTTAGAGACAAGTGATTAGCGAGGTTGATAGAGATAGTGGAAATATAATTGTGGCGGCATTATGCAAATACTAATATCCTTGGTTTTAATTGCCAGGTTTCTGTGCGATATTTATCGCCTCGTCCCCACTCTGCGCCTCGTTATTATTGCCTTGACCACAAAAACACGCCCGCCGTGACTGCCAGGAGATGAGGTATTGGCCGGAAGCTTTGCTCTTTCCAAATCTGGTGTACCTGCAGTCACACCACGGGCACAGTGTCCAAAAAGCCTGACCCTTAGCCCTCGCTGGGCAACAACAGCACATGCAGGTGTGCCTTTCATTGAGAGATGGGAGCTGAGAAGACTGTGTTTGGGGGGTGGTATCTAATACGCCTTGATGCAGGAGGACGCTAATGGTATTGATGTTGTGATTTTGTGATGTATAGGGTATAGGCCAGGATGTCATGTTTTAAGACTTAAGACTTTAAGTTTTTTTAGACTGAGAGAAGTATGTAAAGTAGTAATGGTATTATAGTAGTGAATGCAGTATGATCGGTGGTTATTCTGATGTATATGCTGTAGGGTGTTAGTACAGAGGAGATGTGGTATTTTAGTGCATGAAGTGCTCATGGAGTTTTGAGGGCAAGGGCAAGTTGTCACGTATGTGAACTGAGAAAGCTTTCCTCAGCTGATGTTTTTATTGACAAAAGTCCATGTACAAAATCAGTCCCGTAGTGTAAAGTATACTGATGTCTGATTGTATAGTTTAGTATAGTATAAGGTAGTATAGCGTAGTTTGTGACATGTTTGACAGAAGACGTAGGATGGTGATGTATTAGGTTTGGTGTGCCCTGTTGTGATGTATTGGATATAGTTAATGTAATGATAATACATAAAAGATAGGGTTGAAGTGGCTGGGGAGCTTTGCTGTAAAGTGCGGTTAACAGCCTGCTATCGCTCAGTGGTTAAGTGATGTCTGCCTTTTGCTCTGCACCTGGCTATTTTGTGCGTGGTCCAGAAACAGCTGTCAGATCTGAAATATGAATATTTCATCGAGCTCCAGCTGCACTTGGTTTGTAGGGATCAATAAAAGCTGAACGCCACTGTGGGAAGGGTAGTGTGCGGCCCCGTCTCGCTCTCATCCTCCTGTTCGAGTGATAATTAATTTAGCGGCCGCTTCGCTACATCCACAGCCTGCAGCATAGGTGTCTGTGCAGCCTCTGGGTTCACTGCTCCTCAGTCCAACAGTCGTCAGTTTTAGTTTATCATAAGGATGTGCTGTGATAGAAGAGCACACTGGTTCTTACACAGTTATAACTATAACGTAATAAAGAAAACATAACAGAAGAGTGTTAAAAATTAAATCAATAAATTTACTGCACTTGGAATAGCCTGTTATGTTATAAAATGCTTATAAACTTCATATTACTGTGATATTACCATCATGTACATGTCTACTATCTGCATCTGGTACCCAATATTAGAATTGTAGTCAGTATTTCAGTGGAGTTTAACAGTGTTAGTGGTTAATCAGGACTAGAGTCAGAGAGGTGATATGTGAAGTTTACACCCAAAGGTCAATTACTGCATCATCATTATGGTTCTCCAACTCTGTTACTCTGTGGCTAAGCCGTGGCTGTTGACGTAGTCACAAACTTTTCAAAGTTCTGCGTTGCGTGTTTGTATGCCATAGCACCAACACACGCCACCACACCCACTGGTTGGAGTGGCACTAGTCTATCCACATATATACCAGTGCAGTGCCTCAGTCAAAGAGTCAAAGTGTCCCAGTTCGAGAGTTTCAGTGTTCCTTGGAATGGATGAGTGTGAGCCTCTAGTTTGGCATTTGGCCTCCATTTCCCATGATGCTTTTAGTTGTGGCTCTGTTAGCCCTGCAAGAATAAAAGGGTAGTTGGCGATGTGTTTGGGATTGGACGGCCGTGGGGGTTTTCTCTCGAGCAGCTTCTTAGTCAATCTGCTGCGAAAGCCAGACAGGCGGTGATGAGCAGACGGCCGTGTGTCCTCCTTCTGGAGCTGAGAAAGAGGGTGAGACAGAGGGAGTGCACGGGGAGAGAGAGAGAGAGAAAGATGGAGTGAGAGGGAGAGAGAAAACAAGAGAAAAGAGAGTATCTAGTATGCTAGAAAAGGGAATGAGAGACAGAAAAAGTGAGAGAAACAGAGAGAGAGCGAAGAGAGAGAGAGAGAGAGGGCTCCACGTCATGTCACACT
Organism: Tenualosa ilisha; assembly: GCA_015244755.2. NCBI lineage: Eukaryota > Metazoa > Chordata > Actinopteri > Clupeiformes > Clupeidae > Tenualosa > Tenualosa ilisha. The sequence continues at coordinate 111,213 of PYXC01000950.1, read as the reverse complement.
TTATGTCACAGGCCTAGGGAGCCCAGAGTCTGTCCAAGAATTCTTCATGTGCCCTCCCGCCCACTCACACTGAAAGCCATTTATTTGTCACTCTCTTCTTGGCTTCATGGTGCCTAGGGGGGAATGGAAGCAGAATGGAGCTTTGAGTTCCATCATATAGAATTCCCTACAGCTGTAATCTGTAAAAAGAAAGATAGAAAGACAGACAAAAAAATTCATTCCATGTGTCCACATTTGAGCATGTGCAGATCAATCCCTTGCACTTAATCCATTTGATATCTGTCCTCTTCAGGATTGGGGTGGTGAGTTCAGAGGTGATATTGTTTTAGATGTGTGTGTGTGGGGGGCAATTGATTTCTATCACTACATTGCTCATCTCATTAAAAGGCTTAATTGCCAGGCCAGCGCCGTGGCATGGCGACACAGTGGCAACGGGCCGAGTGGCGTCTAAGAGCACAGCATTTATACCCATAATGCTCTTACCTCGCAGAGAAAGTCAATTATTGGTCTCTCTCTGATGGGCCGCCATAATGAAGATTAAGAGTCCATCACACTGGGCACATTATTGTTTGAGCAAACCCAGTCATGGCCTATTGCTCCCTATAAAACAGGGCTGGGGATGAGGGAGAAAAAAAAGAGAGAAGCCATCCATTTTTTCAGTTTCTTTCTTTCTTTCTTTCTTTCTTTCTTTCTTTCTTTCTTCCCATTACTCTGTTCTACAAATTATGAGAGGTGGCTTGGCAATTTACATGCTCTAAGTAAGTAAGCAATGCTGTCGCCTGAAAAGTAAGAGTTTAAACATGAAGCAAAAACACTGGGCCAGATCCAGCACGAAACTGGGCCGGAACCTGGATGATCAGTGGCAGATCTGTTCAAGTGTGGCTTGTGATGAGAACATTGTATAAAACAACAGAAGCAGCAGAAGTCTTGAGGGAATGGACGATACACGCTCTATATGCACACCCCCATTGTGTGCAAAACAGTTTGAGCTCCATTAAAAAGAAAAAAAAAACAATAAAAAGTAGATGATGACTAAAAGAGGAGCAACAACACAGGCCAAGATGTTGTTGTTGTTTGTTTTCCTGCTTTTTAAATCCCTCTGTCATCTGTGAATGCTGGATTAGTTTGTCACTCTGTCCTTTGTGAAGGCTGCACTGCTAGCCGGATAGAAGCCAGACTTTAAAAGTATTACCAGATCCACACTTGTCTATTATACCAGTGGCCTGTTTGAGTATCCCCCCCCCCAACACACACACACACACGCACGCACACACGCACACACGATTGTGATCCCAGTTATGTTTTGGATGTGGGCATGCAGCAGTGGACAAAGCTCATCAGGAATAAGACTGGCTGAAGCAGACGGTGATTATTACTGGTTGAACAGCAGTCGTATAGCTCTGATGCTCACATGCAGAGAGAGAGAGTCTTGTTAGACTACAACAGGCTTGTCTGCACGCTCTGCACTCTGGTCTCCTCTCTCTCTCTCTCTCTCTCTCTCTCTCTCTCTCTCTCTCCCCCCCCCTCCACACTTTTGTGAGAGCGCGTCTCATCCACGGAGGAGGACCGCAGATCAAAGGGTTCGGGTGGCACGCCTGCGAGTGGATCATTTACACATCTGTGAAGCGAGCTGCAATCATGGTGCAGACAAAAGCACAGGAAAGAGAGAAGAGACCACATTCATTCATTCATTAATAAGTCAATTTTGCCCAAAGACAAAAGATGGAGTGAAAAAAAAAAAAAAAAAAAAAAACGGGCTAGAAATTGCCACTTTATTTTTCCGCCAAACTCCCGACGTGAATCCACTGCTGATTATCCATTCTATTTATACTTCATGCTGCAGTTATTGCTCACTGCTCTTCAAACAGGGAAGCTCTCAATCCATTAGGAGATCTGCAGGGATGCATTATTCAATACCAGATTGTCATCACTTGCAGCGACTTGTTTACCATAGCCTGCCTGTTTGCCAGGCCTCATGGAATATGGATTCTGTAGTGGTGGTGGTGGTAGTGTGTGTATGTGTGTGTGTGTGTGTGTGTGTGTGTTGCGTGTAATGCGGTGGCAGCGCTCAAGTGTTCGTGTTGGCAGCAAGTGTAGGCTACTTGGAGAAGGGGAAGGAGTGGGTGAGCGTGTGTGTGTGTGTGTGTGTGTGTGTGTGTGTGTGTTAGGGGCGGAGGGGCTCAGTGACAGCAAGTGGTGAGTTTTATGGAATGAAGGACTTTTTTGGTGTGAGTGAACCAATTGAGTGTTGCCATTGAACCCTGTCATGTAGATCCGGAGAGGGACTCAAGCTCAGCTCAGTTGATGAGACGAGCGCCAAATAATAATAATAATAATAATAATAAAAGGCACCACTAGACTCTCCTCTGCAGTGACTCGGTCGTCGGTCGAGTTTTTAGCACCCGCACGTGGACCCTTATCATACTCTCCAAGAGCCTCAGCTGCCTGGCGATAGGCGAGTTAAATATTTCCCCTCTGTCTGTTTCAAGGAGCCGCAAAACCATATGAGGAGCCCCGGGCAGGGAAGCAGCCCCTTGAATTCAGGAGAGAGGAAATGAAAGTGGCAATGGTGTCCTGAGGCAGGGATAAAGCAGAGAGGAACGCCTAATACACATGAACCCTCCCTCTGTGCTTCAGGACAGATCACATATTCATCCACCCATTCATTCATTCATTCATTCATTTTTCTTTCTTTCTTGCATTTTCTCTTTCGTTCTTTTTCTTTCTTTCTTTCACGCTGCATCACAGCCTATATGTCAGCCTTTTCTGGAGTGGAATTTGAATATGGACCAGAACCCAGACACATTTTTTCTAGAAGCATTTTTCCCTCAGTGTTGAGCACTGCCAGGTCTTACTCATAAGGACTGAGGGAAGTTGGAGTTCCCTCCTGTGCTATTGCATACCTGCTCTAGGACATTTGCCAACTCTGAATGGCTAAGTGATGAGATATGGGCTATCCAGATGTTAGCCCATTCTGGACTGCTAGAATAGCCTCCAAATCAAACTAAATTCAGTCTAGATTCTAATAGTCAGCTAGCCTGTATATTTATGTATGTAAATTCATCAGCACTCATGAATGTATAATCCCTGTATTGGCAGTGAAGTGGGGCTGTGGTCATTTCACAGACTGAGTGACTGTGGTTTGTGGTGTGTGCTGCTGTACAGCTGTGGTCTGCTGACTCACTTTTTTGCTTTTGTGTGTGTGTATGTGTGTGTGTGTGTTTGGGTGGGGGGTGGGGGGGTCTCCTTATTGGTTTGTGGTTGACCCTACCTACATGTTCTTGTCTCATCATGCTAAGTTAATGCTTTAATGCTGTGTCAGCGAACAGGGCCCCACTGCATAACAATGTGTAAAATCATGACTAGAAAATCATTTAAGTTTCCCCTCCCCCATTTTCTGTGTTTTGTTTTTTTTTCTCCTGAGAGTGTAGTGGTGATGTCTGCAGTGAAATGTGCTAATTGGATGGTACGGAGGTGACGCTTCATTCAATGCAAACCCTTGAGCTGATATGAAACCAGTGCCAAGCTTTACTCCAGATTGCCTTTTGTCTTCCTCTAATTCATTTCAGATTCTTTTGTTTGAGATGGAGAATTGGGCTTAACAACAGTGACAACCAAAGCTCGTCTTTTAAAGGAGCCTTGTCGTGCACGTACTCCAGATCCGCTAATCAGACAGAGGACCACATGCACACACAAAAGGACAAGGAAAGAAAAACAAGAAGAAAAATCAAAAGAAATGAAAAAAAAAAAAAAAATCCCAAGCATATTGACTGAGTTACTCAGCTGAAGTGGTCTTCTAATGATGCCTGTTTCATGAGGGAAGGAACAAGAGGAGGAGAGAGAAAGGTGAGGTGAGAGATAAAGAGAGAGAGAGAGAGAAATGGAGAGACAAAAAGTAAAACGATGGAGAGGGATTTGCAGAGAGATTGGGAGAGACATAAAGAGTAGAGGCGGTAGTCAAAGGAAGAAAGGAAATGAGCGAAAGAAATTGGGGAGTAGAAGATAGAGAGGGGGAGAGAGAATGAAATAAAGGAAAGAGAGAAAGAGGCAGTGGAAGTAAGAGAGAGAGAGAGAGAAAGGGAGTGGGAGAGAGGGTTGGTACTGGCTTCACGGTTGAGAAGAGGGTTCTCAACAGTGAGCGATGGGGGCCTCTGGCAGCTCCTTCTTGCTTAGGTTGATTTAATTGACTTGAATTAAACTTAAGCCAGGTGTGAATGGAGGCGGAGAGGAAAAATCCATGCTGTTGATCTATAAAGTCCATTAGGACATTCGATCAGGATCATATGGCTTATTTTCTGCAGTCTGCTGCCACCAGACCCCATAGCCGTAGCTCACCGTTGGGTTGGGACGGTTGACTCCTGGCTTACGACCACTGGATCAGTGTGATAAAAACTACACAATTTTGCTCTTAAGTCACTGATGTAGTCTAAAGCCTTATGCATTGCACACTAATGTCCTAACTTAAACAGTGTGGTGCACATATCGGATGTTAAGAAGCCATTCGCTGGTAAATTGTTCACAATACATAATGGTCATGTGGTAATGGATGCTGGGGGTGTACAAGCCAAGGAACTCGTCTAGCAAGCAGCAGCCAGAAAGTAGTGGGATTGATTTAGCATTCAGTAATCAAGAAACAAGTGAACTGTACAACTGTTGAGGCCGAATTAGCGTCTTAATATATAGCTTCATGAGTCTTCCATTCTGAACCTCCTTGTGAAGCCTAATCAGTTCTCTTGGCGATGGCTGAAAACACAACAAGAGATGTGTTGTAATTAAAAGCTGCCTAGCCGATTGGGAGAACGTCCTCTTGTCAGCCAGATGAGACTGAGTGGTCCTGCCAAGCAGACTAATCCTTAAAAAGCAGTCTTGTGCCGCCAGGCTCCTGGACGCCATCATGCTCTCTCTCTAAGCGCCCGGTCTCCATATGCCTTTGAAAGCTCACATGACAGACTGTTATTTCTTAGCCAGTTCCTGTTACTTCTACACCTTTTTTTTCCACTATCTCTTTCTTCTCTCTCTCTCTCTCTCTCTCTCTCTCTCCCTTTCTCTGTCTCTCCCCCTGGCATTTGAGACCATGTCCTCTATGCTGTGAGTTTGACGTTATCGGTGTGATTTCAGAAGGTACATTCCAATGATGGAAACATGGAGATTAAGTCACATTATACAGGCTTTCCTTGGGAAAAGCTACTTTGCTTTCCGCCGATAAAGGCGCCAAATGCTGGAAAATTGTATTTTTATCTGCAACATTTGAATCCTCCTTTGTGTTGTGCCGGGGGAGAGGAGAACTGAGGGGCAGAATGGAAAAATTGATCCCGTCCTGTTTCTTAGAAGGTGCCATATTGATTCGGATGGTCGGCCAAGGCGGTGAGACTGCAGAGGGAATCCGAACGCAAACAGGCAATATGGACTCAGTAGGCACCTTAACCCCCCCACCTCCCACCCGCTCACACAGCTCACACCGGCTTTGTAGATGTCGAGACATTAAAACAGCTTTTAAAGACATCTTCAGCGTAAAGCCCATGGTCAACCACACATAGTGTCTTTGTAATACAAATATATAAACCAGCTCCACAGTCTTAAATAACACGACGGACATGTTTGTCAGATGTTTCTGGTGAAATGTGTCTTCTTCTTGTGTCATTAGTGTAGGCTTGAGCTTAAATACCTGGGGCTTCCTCATTTCCAGGCAGTAAGAGCAGTGGAGGTAGTCACTCTCTTGTTTCGCTTTTCAACTCTCTGGCTTTTTTGATTCTTTCTATCTATTACGAGTTCGGGGCTCAGAAGTTCTCAGGTGGGGATGAACGTGGGAGATCAGAGTGAGCGATGGCACATTTGCTGCTGCGCCTCGCCGGGGTGACGGAATCTGCCCCTGCTCTGCTTCGCGCGCCGCACGAGACCAGACACGACGTGCCGCGACACCGACCTAACGCTCCGCACAGCTCTGTCTGTTTCCTCTGAGTGCTCTCTCGCTCTCTCTCTTTCTTTCTCATCTGATTAATGTTTCAGATTAATCTGAGAGAGCGTGGAGAAAAGTGTGCTTTCTCTTCCTCTCTCTCTCTCTTTCTCTCTCTCTCTCTCTCCCCATCTTTGAAAAGGAGGCCATTTTGAAAGGGGGCCTTAATGAAAAGTGGGTGAGATGTGAGGGTCTACCGAGCCTTTGAGTCAGGAGTCGTGCCGCTTCTCGGCGTAGAACTCCCTTTGAAGAACGAGGGATTCTCCTCACGTTCCGACAGCGGGAGGGGAAAGCCGACACCCGGGGCTCGGGGACTTCGATGATGCGCTCGAGAAGTGTCTTAATTTTGTTCATGCGCCTGTGCCTGAAAGTGCCTATGAATGTTTTAAGAGTATTGAGAGATCGTCCCCACTTTGGCTTGTCAGTGCATCTCAGGTAAATACAATACTGTCACCGTTACTGCACTCTACGACAGGCAGCAGCGGAGATAACTGACAGTTTAGCTTACTGCATACACCTTATACTGTTAAGTCTTGTAAAATAGCTACCTGCCTCGATTATGGTGACTTTGACAAATACCTTCTGTTTGAGACAATTTTCTTTGCTTGAGGTGTTTTGAGGAAATGGATGTAAGGCTGCATGTGTGTGAGTATGCTTGTGTGTGTGAGGGTGCACACGTTTGTATGTGCGCAAGAGACAGACAGAGAGAGAGAGATAGTCTGTGTGTGTGTGTGTGTGTGTGTGTGTGTGTTTTACAGTGCACGTATATGTTGGGACATACACATTGCTTGACAGGAATGTGGCCTTGTAATGTGTGTAGCCTGGGTTATTCCGTGTGTTGTGTTGTGCTGTGTTGTGTATTCCATGTGTTTCTGAATGTGAGTGTAGATCAGGGGACATGCTGAGTGCTTGTCCAGGCATGATGTGAGGCAGGCAGGCCGTCCTGGGCTGATTGCAGGCGGTGTTGACTCCCCTCAGGGGGATATGAGGGTAGGGGGGTTGCCACGAGCAATGGGCGCAGGGGTTATCTGCCCCCACCCCACCACCACCACCACCACCACCACCCCCACCACCCCCACCCAATGCCCCGCTGCTGAGGGGCTGACAGCTAATCACACAGCTTTTCACAAACAGACAGAAATAGCAGGTGTGTGTGTGTGTGTGTGTGTGTGTGTGTGTGTGTGTGTGTGTGTGTGGGGGGCTGAGGGACTTTGGTGAGAAACTAGTCATACAGGATCAGCTCATTTCAGCCTGCTGGATTAGTGGGGGTAGATAGAGACGCCACCTCTGTTGCCCCCATCACTCTCAAACAAACACACGACGCACACACACATGCACACACTCACACACATCGTCATCCCTGTACAAGTGTACATAGTCTTTGTTGTATACACAAACTCATAAGCACTTGCACTTTTTCTCTCTCTCTCTCACACACACACACACACATAGGCTACATATGGGCCCCTGAAAGCAGCTAGATCTGTGAACTGTGTGTGTGCATGTGTGTGTGTGCATCGGAGCAAGGTGAGAGCCACGCTGCTGTCAGTAGTGGTTTTGAAAAGTGTGTGTGTATATGATGTGTAAGAGTGTATCAGAGCAGGATCAGACCCGTGCTGCTCTCAGTGGTGGTTAGGACCCGGGATCACAGGGATTGCTGCGCTGTGTGTGTGTGTGTGTGTGTGTGTGTGTGTGTGTGTGTGGGGGGGTGGGGGGGGGGGGGGGTTGTTGACGGCGCACGGCGACAGTTGTTGTTGGAGATGAATAAATTTCCATGTTTACCCTTCGTGCCATCGGCGGCTTTGATCTTCCCCTAGTCCTCCGCTCCGCTACAACCATAGCCTCAGTCTAAACGCGTGTTAACATCCTGTGTTTGTGTGTGTGTGTGTGTGTGTGTCTGTAATAGCAGTGATGTGTGTTTTAATAAGGGTTCTTGTCAGGTGTAAAGAGATGAGCAATTATCAGACCACCGTCCTTTTCATGCGGTAAAAACCAAAGCCGTGCGATGAAAGAGAAACAGTGTTTGTGTGTGTGAGTGAGTGTGAGAGAAAGAGAAAGACTCTGTGAGTGTGTGAGTGGGTGTGTGTGTGCACTCGCATATTGTATCCCTGTGTGTGTTGCCGTGTATGTTGGATGAGAGTGATGACTTTTGTGTTATCTCTTGGGGGATGATGAGAGGATAGGAGTGTGTGTGTGATCAGTCGTGAGACTGAGGCATGCAGCAGACCCCAAGGGAAAGAGAGAGAGAGAGAGAGAGAGAGAGAGAAAGAGAGAAGAAAGAGAGAGTGAGAAACAGCAAGAGAAAAAAAGGGAGATTGAGATCGAGAGGAGCAAACACACTGGAATAGCATCTTCAGTTTCCCGGCTAACATCCCATATTTTTCAGCAAGGCTCCTGTGGCAAGTACTCCATTATACTATAGGGTCCTTTGATAAACTATACAAGTTGCATATGTCAACACTTAAACCATTTAAAGTGATTTACATCAAGTAAATTGTGTACATATTTGTTTATTGTTTGTGAATCATTTATTTTAGCTTCAGGTGATTTTGAGTGAACTTTGTGCAGTTCTGTTGATCACATTACTTACATATGAGTTGGACAAAAATCTTAAAATCTTAACCAGAACCATGAATATAACATTATGAACTTTAGTCAGTACTAGAAGTTATTCTCTGTTTGAGTCGACATTCAGACTCTAACTTAAAGTGCATTTCTGTGTTATCGTGCTATATATAGCACAACAGCAGAGCTTGGAGGCTGGCAAGTGCCTGCTACCTGCAGTCAAATCAGTGGCCCGGCGGGGCGAAATGTCTTCTCCACCCCTCTGTGAGTCGGAGGTGACAGAGGCGGAATGTTCGAAGTGATTGGCGGGCCTCCTGGAGCGCGTGACTGGCCTCCTACTGCGTCTGCCCCAGGGTGGCTCCTCCCACTGGCCTACACTCCCACTACTCCCCCCGTCCCCCGTCCCCATGGAGCTGTTGAACCCAGAGCTTGCTCTGATTAACTCCAGACAGACAGACAGACAGTCTGCAGGTAGGAGACGAGAGAGAGGGATGGAGAGAGAGAAATGGAGAGAGGGAAAAAGAGAGAGAGAGGATAGAGAGAGAGAAATGGAGAGAGGGAATGAGACAGAAGGGATGTAGAGAGAGAGAGGGAGAGAAGAAAGGAGAAAGGAGAGGGGATGGAGAAAGAGAGAAGAGAGTGTAGGTGAGAGAGTGAGAGCTGAAATCGCAATGATTAACTCGTCACTCAGGCAGCAGGGAAGAGGAGAGAGGGATAGAGAGAGAGAGGGAAAGGCAGAGAGCTGAGCTGTCACTGACTGACCTCCTTCACCCAGGCAACAGGTGTGATGGAGAGAGAGAGAGAAGAAAAAAGTGAAAGAATGTCACAGTGTTCTTCAAGCCATTTCAGCTATTTAGTATTTCTCCAGGCATTGCATGTACTCTTATAGAATCAGGGCCTAACCCTATGAAAGCTACTGTAGGATTGCATGTATAGAATCAGCTAACCTATGAAAGTACTGTAGGATTGCATGTATAGAATCAGGGCCTAACCCTATGAAAGCTACTGTAGGATTCAGTATCATGTGTCCAGACACCATAAGCACTCAAAAGACAGAAAATAAAGATGATGCCCATTGCCCATTAAAATTCAGATTCATATTTGAAATTTTAAAGGAGCTTTAATGGCATGACTGAGTGAAGTATTGCCAAAGCTAGCATATGATAGTAGGAGAAACAAAGGAGAAACAAAAAGAAAAAGAAATCTTAAACTTAGATGAATTAAAGTAAACTTCAAGTAAAATAAATAAATAAATATATATATATTTTTTTTTTTCAAAAATCTGTACTCTGCATATAGTATAATCTCTTATGACATTTCCACTTGTCCCACCATGTGAGAGGAGTGTCTGGAGTAGGCCCTGAAGCACACCATGAGCGTCCCGCACCACGCTGCACATGGGTTGGGGTGTAATGCAGCGTGGAGCCCAGGGTGAGAGAAACACGCCGTGGATCACGGGCCAGAATGGGCTTTCTCTCTCGCTCTGCTCTGTATGGATGATGCTAATGTAGTCATGATAATTTGGCCTGGGGGTGAAAAAGAATCGAGTGAGAGAGAGAGAGATGTAGATATATAGAGAAAGAGAAGGAGAGAGAGATTATAGAGAAGGAAAAGACAGAGAGAGAAGCAGAGATTGAAAGCGACAGGGATAGAGACAAAAGAAATGGTTGGGGAGAGATGGAGCGAGATTGTGGGAAAGAGAGAGAGAGAGAGAGAGAGAGAGAAAGGGGGTCTCTTTCCAAACAGAGACCTTGCTGAGGGAGGCTGGATCCATGTGAAGGGCCGATAAGGCGCTGTGTGTAGCCTTCAGCGCTGTGATGAATTACCTGCTTATCACGCTCAGCCCAGAGAGGCTTTCCGCGTGGTACGGGACTGTCTCTCTCTCTCTCTCTGTCTCTCTCTCTCTCTCACACACACACACACACACACCTAACAGTGCCTGGATGTCCACAGTGAGGCCACTAGAGATGCCATCCTGTAGTCATTAGCATTGGCGCTAACCTACATTTCAATACACCTACATTCCACTTGCTACCCCTCAGCTTATGGTCAATAAAGCTTGCCATCATGTCAACACACTCACATATCGTAGTTAACTGCTCTTCTGTTAGCACTTCTGTTGGCAAACCTACATTTGCACACATGCAGTAGGCTACCTTACTGCTTTTCAGCTAGTGCTTAAGATAACCTATATTTCAACCCACACTCTCCAGCACTCACAGAACTACTTGATAATAAGTGGAACTGGCCTTGTTTTCAGTATCCCTCTTCCCAGAAGGTGGTTTATGTGGTATCTCCAAGCTTTTTGTACATGAGAGAAATGGACAGACAGGCTAGTTAAATGAGCATAGGAGGTGACCTTGACTGAGCTTGAGTGGATGTGTCTTTTGTGAGACTGATGTGCTCGCTTCTGCCCTTTTTGTGTGTGTGTGTCTGTGTGTGTGTGTGTGTGTGTGTGTGTGTGTGTGTCTGTGTGTGTGTGTGTGTGTGGATCTGAGGAGCATTTCTGCTCCACAGATAGTAGTGGCTACGCTTACACTTCCAGTCATAGCTGTTTATACTTCTGAGGGGAGGAAAAAGGGCATTCTGCTGAAGTCTTCCTTATCACATCATGTAAGGGAAGTTATTCACTCTAGATCACCCTGGCTTTTCTTGCTTTTTTTGGCTTTTGCCTTTGTTGTGATCGCACAGAGAA
>PYXC01000950.1:62500-90000 GCA_015244755.2 Tenualosa ilisha | reverse complement strand
CTCTCTCTGTCTGCGGGTAGCCTATGAAGGACTCTCCCTCTCTCTTCTCCGCCTCTCTTCTCTCTTTCTCCGCGCTGGCTGCGGACACGCTGGGCTCTTTCTTGGCTGCCACAAAAGGCCAGCTCTACTCCACCAGCGTCTCCATTCCTCTCTCTCCGTACCGATAAGGCCTCCATTATCCTCTCAACCTTTCCTTTCAGACCCCACCACGGGAGCAGAAAGGGATGGATGGGAGCGAGGGAGAGAGGGGGGTGGGAGAAAGAGAGGCAGAGGGAAAGAGGGAGAAAGAGAGAGAGAGAAGGAGAGAGTGAAAAGCAGAGAAACTATTTCTGTTTTCCCCTTGAGTGACTCAAAGCTCACCTACACAAAGGTGTTTGTGTGTGTGTATGTGTGTGTGTATCTGTAGGTGTGTGTTGGTCTTGGTGTGTGTATGTTTAGGTGTAGGCGTATGTGTGTGTGTGCGTATGTGCATGTGTGTGTGCGTGAAGAGCCCCTTAACCTTTTATCAGATGGAGAGAAAGAGAGAGAGAGAGAGAGACCTTTTGCTCGCAGCTTGAATGGCTGCCTTTGAACAGCACAACAGCGCTGAAGGTGTCTCTCTCTATAGAATCTCAGGGCAGAATAAGGTGGTGTATGTGAGTGTGGGTGGGTGTGTGTGGGTGTGTGTGTGTTTGTGTGTGTGGCATGTGTTTGTGTTTGTGTGTGTGTGCGTGGCGTGTGTGTGTGTGTGTGTGGGTTACATGTGTTGGGGGTAGGGATGCACACAGAACTGCCCATGTGTGACACACCGAAGATGGGCACCGCAGACCTCGCTCCTCTACCCTGAACGGACTTCCAGGGCTGGGGGCTGGCCTGCAGACAATAAACCAGAGAGGGCTTGTCTACGTCTGCTCCCCTTTCCCCTCCCTGTTTTTTTACCCCCAGTCCATAGGAGGCCCTCCTGAGGGCAACCGAGTGTGAAAGAGGAGTCTGAACTCCTGCTTTCATGGTGGGGCTGCTATTGCTACTGCTGCAAGTGTTCTTAATGCTCTTACTGCTGCTGCTGTGGGCTTGGAGTGGATTTCAGTGGCTCTGATCTTCTGCAGAGCCTGCGCCACTGATCTGGGCACTGAGGCTAAAGGCTGCTAAAAGCTCCCGGTGTAAAGTTCATTCACATTCTTAACCACCTACATACACTTTTACCTACCTACCACAGGTGCGTGGCTTAGCCACACACCACTGATTGTGTGTGTGTGTGTGTGTGTGTGTGTGTGTGTGTACATTTCTCTTTTTCCTTTCCCTTTCTCCTCTTCTGTTTATTTTCTTTCTTTTGATTCCAGCTTTTTGTTTGCCCTCCCTGTCATCGCTCTCCTTTTGTGTTAGCTTCTTCTCTTCTCCTTTTCTCTTTTCTTCTGTCCTCTTCTCTTCTCTCTCTCCCTCTCCCTTTCCGTCTCGTCTCTTCTCCTCTCACCACCCCCACCCCCCCCAATAACCCCCTGCTGTCACTCTACCCTCTGGACCCATCCTACTGCACATGTTACCTAGCGACCGTATCCGGGGAGCATGTAGCCCTCGGCAACGCTGAGCTTAGGTCTCTTGCGCCTGGTGTCCTCTCTCTCTCTCTCTCTCTCTCTCTCTCTCTCTGTCCCCCATGGGATTCTGGTGTTGTTGTCTGCTGTTTGCGTCGTTATCTCTGCTGATTGTTTTCTCATGAAGAAAAGAGAACTTCAGCGCAGAGCACCATACTGCTTTCTGGAGCACAAGAGCTTCTCTGTGTTTGATGTGCTTGGACTTATGTCTGTGTGTGTTCATGCTTGAAATATGTGTGTGTGTGTGTGTGTGTCTTTGCCTCAGGCTCTGTGATATAACCTGAGACCATCAATAAAAGCAGTATTGACTGTTGCGGTATAAACTGCGCTAACATCCACTGTATGCCTTCTGGAAGTTTCGATGCCAACAATGTCATGTAGACTCTGCATTTACACACTAAGTGAAGCAAACAGCTCACAACATTTTCCCTTTTGTGTCTCCTAGGTTGAAGACGCCATGCTTATGTTCGACAAGACGACCAACAGGCATCGAGGTAAGACTCAGTGGAGTTCAGACACTATGTTCTTTTGGGACACACACTGGAGGGGATGTAAGCAACTGTGATGTAAGCAGCCGCAAACCTCAGACGACGTGTGTGTGTGTGTGTGTGTGTGTGTGTGTGTGTGTGACCTCGTTGACCCAGACTAACGTCCTCTAATCGTGCTCCCAGTTACCCTCCACTTAGTTCATTTCTTTCTGCACTCTCCTGCCTCAGTAAAAGCTGTAGACTCACCTTATTGTCAAAGATGGAGAGCCCCCCCCAACATAAATAAGTGTGTGTAAATCGCACAAGATTGCACACTGTCTGCACCTTATGGGGGGGGGAAAGATTGTTTTCTCATTTAGAGGAAGCACAGTTGCATGAAAGGAAACACTGTGCTACTCCCCTTTGAGGTTATTTCCCCTTAAAGTTTCATCTGGTGTGAATGACTTGGTAATGCATGTGATTTCTCATTGGCTATTAAGTGCACGGATGCATGGGTGTCATGGGAGGCCGTGTACGAGCGAGCAAGCGAGTGGCCGTGATGTCACCGGCGCAGGCCGAGGTCCCAGGTGGGTGATGTGGCCGCCTATCTGCGCCGCATCAGGTGTCGCCGAGGCGTGTTGACTGATTGTTCCGACATTGACCAGAGAGGGACAGCAGCACGCAGGACAGGAGATCAGAGAAGTGTGTTTGTGTGTGTGTGTGTGTGTGTGTGTGTGTGTGTGTGTGTGTTCGCGGTGTAGGGGTGGGAGGGGGTGATGAATCGAATGCTGTTGTTCTGCTCTGGAGGTGTGACTGCAAGTGAGCATAAAAAAGAAGAGGGATAAACAGCCAATAGCTGTGGTATTGATGCGGCCGGCGTGCTGCTTTTAGTGCGGGTGGGCGGTGTGAGGGCGGCTGGCGGCTTTGTCTGATGAGCGGCTGAGTTGATTCCTGGGTGTGTGTGTGTGTGTGTGCGTGTGTGTGCGTGTGTGTGCGCGTGTGTGTGTGCGCGCGCGGTGGAGTCGTGCGGCGCGATAACAGCTAAGATGGGACTCAGCAAAAGCGTGGCCGTTATCTGCCTCTCTTATCACCTCTTTATCTGGGATTAGGGGGGAGGCTTCTCTCTGAGACAGAGGACTTTCCAAAGACACACACACACACACACACACACACACACACACACACATAGACAGACAGACAGACAGACAAACACACACAGACACACACACACATATACAGACAGACAGACAGACACACACACACAGACACACACATATACAGACAGACAGACAGACAAACACACACAGACACACACAGACACAACACACACACACCACACACACACACACACACATATACAGACAGACAGACAGACAGACACACAGACACACACAGACACAGACACACACAAACACACACATGCTAGTTCAGAATAATCAGTTAGTTCACATTATGCATAACAAGGGCAGGAAAGGAAGAAGGGCTATGTTACAAAAACAAATACTAAAAACCTGTCTGGTACATTAGTTTTTGTCACTTGATTTATATCTTTTCAAAACGGTGGCAACACCCTTTATTCTCCTTATTCTTTGAGAGTCATTTCAAGCCTACGGTAAATATCCATACAGGCTTGTATGAAAAGTCAGCCGCGATGAGAGAGTTTCTCCTGCCGAAGCCGTGCCTACCTGGCTCCGCTTGGCTTTTATGTGGGAGGTTCATTGGAGGGCTTGGAGACAGAGAGGGCTGCAATTATGTCTGTCATCGGAGGGATAGAGAAAGCAGGCTAGCGCACGCTAGCTCCCGCAGCCTGGAATGGTACGGCTGGATTAAAGGTTAAGTGCAAATGAGCTGCTGGTGTGAAAGAAAAGAAAGAAAACACACACACACACACACACACACACACACAACTGCACAAGCACATCTATACACACATGCGCGCACACGGCTACACGCGCACACACACACACACACACACACACACACACACACACACACACACACACACACACACACACACAGCACAAGCACATCATACACACATGCGCGCACACCACACCCACACACACACACACCACACAGCTATATTGCTGTCTGCAGAGACTTTAGTTGCATTTCCTGTGTGGTGCATCTTTGATTTGCGTATATATTCTATTAAGTGGCCTTTCTGTAGTATTTAGAGGTTGTGTGGGTTTAACCTGCATAATGTTTGACGAGGGTTTCTATGGGGTTTTATGTGTATAATGTGTGTGGGGGCGGGGCGGGGTATTTATGGTTGGTCAAGCATTTATGTAGGTTGGTCTAATTTGTTACATGTGTGTTATCTATTAGTAGTTGGTTTGTTGATTTTTGATGTTTAGTATTGGTGTGTGTGTGTGTGTGTGTGTGTGTGTAGCTGGTCTGCAGACAGGATGGCATGACGCATCTGTGCGGCATGTGTTCTCCAGCCATAACCAGACAGAGTGATGGCCAGTGTGTGTGTGTGTTGTGTGTGTGTGTGTGTGTGTGTGTGTGTGTAGCAGCCGGTGTGCTGATAGAGGTTTCCTGTGTCCGGATGCCATGAGAGAGGCCAGACACACTTCTTCTCTTCCCCATCCACTCTCACACCATTCACACACTCGGCTCATATAAGGGAACCTCTTTCTGTCCACCACATTACATTCACATTCTCATGTGAGGCTGTTTACCGGAGTGTACCCATGTGTTTGTCTGTGTGTGTGTGTGTGTGTGTGGTGTGTTAGATTCTATGTGTGTGCTGTTTTCCGTATTATTTTGGAAGTCTTCTGGTAGTCCTTGAGATATGCATTTACTCGATTTCCCTTATGCATACATGTGAACACGCTTATGCACACGCACACACGCACGCAGGCATGCACAAGCATGCACACATGCAAAAATGTTTACACACATGTACATATACAGCCAGCCTTTACACAAAAGACTGGAAGACACAGGCTCTGCATTGATTTTGCCTTTGTAGCTCATATATTTCCAGTTGCAACACAGGTTTTGTTGCACATCCATTTATAACTTTGTCACTTCCCAATGTACTCTCTCTCTCTCTCACACACACACACACACACACACACACACACACACACACACACACACACACACTCCACTCCACACACACACCACTGACACTTTTTGAGGAGCTGCTTTGTGTGAAGAGGAAAAAATACACTTAATTTTTCTAAGTCATTTTTTTGTCTGGACTGAGTAGGTAATGAGAGTTGGATAGATGGAGGAAGAATGAGAGAGAGAGAGAGAGAGAGAGAGAGAGAGAGATAGGTGGATTGACGTGCATGAGATGATTGGAAACTCCGTCTGTTTGGTCTCCAACAATTCTTCTCCTCTTCTTTCTTCTCCTCTCCATTCCTTTCTCCTCTCCTGTCTTCTCTTGTCTTCTCTTTCCTCTCCTCATCTCCACTCCTTCTTTTCTTCTGTTCTCCTGCCCATTTCCTCTTCTCTTGTTTTCTCTCCTATTCTCTCTTCCCCCCATCCTCCCGTCCTCCAGTCCTCTACTCTCTGTCATTTCACTCTTTCAGGAAGTGTCCTTCACGCAGCACCTCAAGGTGAAGTCTGAAAGAACCGCGAAAAGGGACGCAGCTTTTGTCCTTTTTTCTCCCTCTCCTTTCTCTCTCTCTCTCTCTATCTCTTTTTTTTTGTTCTGTTTGATGACACTAGCTGGAAGCAAAGCTGATGCACAAAAGGGCCGAGTGTCTGCCATCCTGCTGGCTTTTACCTCATGGACACACACACACACACACACGCATGCACGTATATACACACAAACACACACACGCATACACATAGACATTTCCAGGTATAAAATGAGTGTAGTTGTGTAAGACCTCATGCACACACACACACACACACACACACACACACACACATTTGCAGGTATAAAATGAGAGTGATTGTGTGGGAAATTGAGCTTTGCAAAGCTGCTGCTCCCACTGGCCCTCGTGCGTAGCAGGTTAACGCAGTCTTTTTTAACACTGCCACACACTGCAGAGGAGCCATTGTTCCTCTATCCACACACACACACACACACACACACACAAA
Source organism: Tenualosa ilisha (assembly GCA_015244755.2). Classification (NCBI taxonomy): domain Eukaryota; kingdom Metazoa; phylum Chordata; class Actinopteri; order Clupeiformes; family Clupeidae; genus Tenualosa; species Tenualosa ilisha. The sequence continues at coordinate 83,900 of PYXC01000950.1, read as the reverse complement.
CACACACGCACAAAACACATACCCATACCCACTGAGAGAGAGAGATTCAGATAAACTGATATGGATATTGTGTATACACACAACGAGTTCACAGAAAAAACACAAGTAGATACATACTTACATCACACAAAATACATACAGTACATTCACACACACACACACACACACACAAACACACACACACACACACACACACACACCTTCACACATGCACACACATACACACACAGGTGAGGAGATGCCTAGCCGTATAGCCATGTCTGAATGAACTGAGATGGAGATTAAAACTTGCCCAGCAGACGGTCAGTCACCCTTACTCTCTCCATCAGGACGCTTAAAACATGATTGGCCTGCTTCATTCTGTCATCTTATCGCCATTTGCATTCCCCCGACACAGCTTGGCCCAGATTAATCACTTAGAATAGAAACAGAATCTCCCAGATCGACTCAGACAGAAAAGGATTGTATTTGATGATAAAGAATATTGTAAAATACTCCGATCAGGAGGCACCGGGTGAATCTAGTTAGGGCACCTATACAATAAATGGGCCAGTTGTACAGTATAAAGAGACCCTTGTTCAAATCCTGCCTTGCTCAGCCAGGATTTAATCCCACAATTTCCAGCCTACTTACATGCTAGCCAGATTCCTTAACTGCTACGTTACCACCTGCCCTGCAAATCTGGTTTTCTATATCACATTCTGCCATGAATGGATACAGTACTAAATACAATCCATGTGAATGTCTAGCTACATTCAAGTTGGCTCAAAACCAGTGTTCCTCCATGACTACACTTTGCAGCTTTAAGATTCCCTCACGGCGAGAGATGTTTTAGTTTTATTCGTGATCACTGATGGTCCTTTACCTCCATATTGGCTCTCTTAATGGTAGTCTCGCTCTCCTGGAGCCTTGACACCCATTGGCCATGTGCATCTGAGTTAGCTGTTCCATTTCTCCTTCAACGTCCTCCTCACCGCCAAAACTCCAGCACTTCGCTGTGAAGAACTTCACCTTGGCTCCTCTGATGTCATAATGAGCTCTGTGCCTCAAGATTCCGAGCGGCCCCAGCTTCCCTCAGGCGCGCGACAGCAGGGGCTTCTGGGAAATTACTGGCCTTGAAAAGGAGCCGCAAGTCCTCCATCATCTCTCTATTGCATTGCTCCGGCATTAGGTCACAATTTAGCAGGTAATGTGAGGCATTACTGTTGGTAGCCGGCAACGGGACCTCTTATTTTTCATTTAGAAAATTGGTTAGCTCATGGTTGGATGATGAAACGACACGAAACATTATTGTGTGTGCGTGTGCACTTTTCTTTTTTCTGTTCTTTCTCCTTTGCCTAAGTTTTTTGGAGTTAGCATCCAAGAGGTATCCGGTTAGCCCAGTTACTACAAAAGCGCGGTGCACTGCGTGATTATGGCTTAAATTCATGGGGTTTGGTATGATGCAAGTGTGAGTAAGTTTGGCGGCCTTTGGCTGCTTTGATAAGGCTAATGAATGATGATCCGCTCCATAGAGACGCAGCAAAGACTTATGGGAAGGAATGGCACAGGTGCAGAGGAGACGGGACAACCGTAGGCTCTGCGTGAGATGTGTGTGTGCGTGCATGCATGTATCTTTGTTAATGTGTGTGTGTGTGACTGTGTGTGTTTTCTTCTTCATGCTGGGCTGAGTGTGTATTTATGTGTTTGCATCAGTGTGTGTGTGTGTGTGTGTGAGCATTTGTGAGAGTGAGTGTGTGTGTATGTGTGTGTCAGCTTGTGTTACTGCCAGCTCCGGCATGTTTGTATTTGTGTGTGTACAAGTGTGTTTGTGTGTGTATTTGTGTAGCTGGATGCAGTGCTGGGACTGGGGCTGTGTGTTTTTTTTCTGCTGGCTGAAAAGAGCAGGTTTGTTCCTGGAAGAGGAACAGAAGGCTGCATTGTGTGTGTCTGTAATCTGCTTACCTGGATCGCTTGCAGCCCAGGGACGGATGCTCAGAGCTCCCAGACAGCACAGAGGACTCTGTGTAATGTGCTGCATTGCACACACACACACACACACACACACACACACACACACAAATACACACATAGGGAAAATATCTGTGTGTGTGTGTTTTTACCTTTTCTATGGCTGTTTCTCTTGCATGACTTTTAAATGTCCTTATTTTTCAGCTATTTAGTGCTGCTATAAGATGGAATAGCAGTAAGGGATTGTAAGGGATTGTAACACATTTTGTGACAGATATTTTAATTTTAGTTGTGATCATCAGCACTTGGCCTCCATTTTGACTGCCTTAATCAGAGATTTTCTCTCCTGGTGACTTTTTACCCATTGGCTGCGTGCATCTGCGTCTCACCAATCAGATTTCTGAATGTCACCTTTAGGATAAGAGGAGAGACGCTGCTACGTGTGGCGTTTCTCACTCTTTCACTCAGCTGGTCGGAGGGAGGGTGATATTTCAGATCTGGAGCGGAAGGACAGGCGGAAGGACGAGAGGGGAAAAAAGATGGAGAGGGAATGAAAGACAGATAGAGAGAGGAGGGGGAAGGGGATAGAACAGAGAGTGTGTGAGGGAAGAGAGATTGAGGGATGGGAGGGAGAGGGTGAGAGAGTGATAGATAGAGGGAGAGGATAAGACATATATATATATATAGAGAGAGAGAGAGAGAGAGAGAGAGAGAGTGAATGTGACTCTTCGAGGGAGTTACTGGCCAGCAGTTCCAGCCTTTAACTTTTTTTTTTTTGGTGGTGGGGGGGGGTAATTTACAGAGAGAAAGGGACTGTGTATGATGCTAAAGAATATTGTAAAATCTGATCAGGAGGCATAGGGGTGAATCTAGTTAGGGCACCCATACCATAAACAGGACAGAAGTACACAGGGTTTGAATCCTGCCTTGAGTCCTTCAGGTCGTAACAGTAGCAGCAAGGTTTGGAACCCACAGTTTCTAGCAGGAGGGTGGTGGGGGGAGATAGAAAGAGAGACAGTTTGCTGGGGGGGGCAGTTTACCTACATCTACTTACAGCAAATAGAGCAGAATTTACCTAAAACACACACACACACACACACAAGCTATACACATGTATTAACACATATTCTCACACACACACACGCACGCACACACACACACATGCACACACACACACTCTCTCTCCCCCAGGACAGACAGACATGCTAGTGGATGTACAGCCCCCAGCTGTTCCCAGAGAGACTCTCTCCAATAGCAGTCTTGGACAGAGGCTGTTTACTCAGTAAAGCTCTCCTACTTCACTGCTTAGGGAAAGGATGGAACACACATGCAAACACACTGACTAATGCTCAGACACATACACACGCACACACACACACACACACACACACACACACACACACACACTGACTCTACCCTGTCCTTTTACTCACATTGAGGAATCAGCGGCCACTGCTGACAGGCTCACAGCGGTCTCACGGAGCACACCTTGAGTACACACACACACACACACACACACACTCACACACACATACACACAGCCTTTGAAACAGCAGCCAGGAATGTCACACCGGAGGACACAAAAGACGCGTCGGGGCTTTTCAAGTTGCGGCCAGCTCGTTGGCTCCGACCTCTCCGAGGGCCGATCTAATGGTCAGCGCCGGAGGATAGGAGCGGTCAGGTGACCCCCGGGGTACCTGCCTCCGCGGCCCTGACACCTGCAGACGCCCCAGAGAGTGTGCGCCTGTGTCCGCGGCACAGTGCGGCGCTTGATCGTGACATTCGCTGAAACTGAATTTGATTTGTGCCAAACATGCGCACTTTGAGTGGAGCTTTTCGAGCCATTCCACTGACCTCTGCTTGGGGTCACTGAGGACTGAAGATGAAGGAGTGAGGCTCAGACCCCCCCCCCTTTACTCCTCTCTCACCTGATACACCTTGATAGTAGTGATTATTAGTGTGAATGTCATTTAAATGGCGTGTCTAATCACAGGTGTTGCAGTACCCCCATGCACAGACACACACACACACACACGCACACACGTAAAAGTGTCTTTGTCCTTCAGTGAATGTGCCTTCCCAACATGCTTTGCTCCAGTCCATCTTCTGGTCCGTTCACACACACAACACACACACACACACACACACACACACACACACACACACACACACACACACACACACCTAATCTGCCATCAGTGGCTGTGGTGGTGAGGCTCCATTAAGAGTGGTGTTTAGTCATGCCCGGTCCTTTTCCCAGCACGCTGTCACCTTCACACGGCCGTGAAGGACAAGCAGCCACCATGCAGATGCAAGAGTTTGTGTGTGTGTGTGTGTGTGTGTGTGTGCATGTGTGTTTGTGTGTGCGCGCGTGTGTGTGTGTGCGTGTGTGTGTGTGTGTGTGTGTGAATCAGTCAAAGACATTCTAAAAACTGAGTGTGTGTGTGTGCGTGTGCGTGTGTATGTGTGTGTGTGTGTGTGTGTGTGTGTGTGTGTCTGTAGATGTTTATGAAATGGCTGTGCATTACATCTGCATGCACCTGAGCAAATATATTTGAGACCTTGTGGTGTGTGCGTGTGTGTGTGTGTCTGTGTGTGTGTGATGTGTGTGTGTCTGTGTGTGTCTGAACTGATGCCTTTCTGTTGTGTGTCCACATCTGTGGACAACAAATTTCCTCTGTATCCTGTTCGTCTTCTTCATGCAGAGATGAATTTATTTAAGAGAAAATAAGCAGAGATGGCCTGCAGCTGTGTGTGTATGTGTGCGTGTGTGTGTGTGTGTGTGTGTGTGTGTGTGTGTGTGTGTGTGTGTGTGTATGTTAGAGAGAGATAGAGAGAGAGAAGGAGGATGGGCACATGCAGTGTGTGTGTGTCTGTGTGTGTGTGTGTGTGTGTGTGTGTGTGTGTATGTGAGAGAGAGATAGAGAGAGAGAAGGGGGATGGGCACATGCAGTGTGTGTGTGTGTGTGTGTGTGTGTGTGTGTGTATCTATCGTCTCTTCAGGAAATGAAAATACCCGGCTCTGAATTGTCATCATATTGAGAGTTTGGAAACCTCCGACCCTTTAATACCCCCGAAGTCCCTCTGAAGGCCTGTATCGGGTGGGGGAAGTGCATGCGTGTGTTTGTGTGTGCGTGCGTGCGTGTGTGTGTGTGTGTGTGTGTGTGTGTGCGTGTGTGTGTGTGTGTGTGTGTGTTTCTAGGTGTCTGTCAGGGCTGGGGAAACTGTAAGCAGCCGGGAGGATTGGCGGTGCACCTCATCTCAGTCAGAGCGCCTAATGCAGGTATTACAGGGGTTAAACTCCCAGGGAAATTGCGGCCAGTGGGGGTGTTTGGCTGACTCAACAACAACACTGCCGATACACATCTTATAGGCTTACCTATTGCGGTCAGTGGGTTTGTGTGTGTGTGTGTGTGTGTGTGTGTGTGTGTGTGTGTGTGTGTGTGTGTGTGTGTGTGTGTGTGCTGGGTTGGGGAATGTAGGCAGGTTTGTTATGATGATATAGAGGTGGAACGACGAGGGGGGGCGGGGGTTCTGAAAATGTAACATTTTTATAGGCTAAAGGGTTAATCAGTAAGCATGCATGGAGCTCAGCAGCCAATAAGAAGCTGTGTGAGGCTGTGGCATCTGGCGTCTCAATAAAGCACAGATCAGCCCTGCAGGAAAGCAGAGATCCAACCAGGAGATTTGGCTTCAGAGCTCTTAAGTAGGCTGCAAAATATTTATGCTCAGTTAAAATAGTTTAAGGGGAAATAGTTGCTGGGGGAAAAAAATAAAATGATGAATAGAAAAGTTTTTGTTTATTTTTGTTGTGTTGCCTTCTTATTGATATGAATGTGTTCCTTGTGGGTTTAAGTGTTTCACTAGACTTCAGTAGTTTAATATGTTTTCTATGCATCCTGTGTATCTGTTTAGAACCTACAAAATATGAATAGTGAATAATGAGTAGAGAGAGGGTATGAAGGAACCCTCTTTTTAGAAGTTGTATTAAGATGTGGCACTGAAACAAACAGACATACAGCTCAGTTTTCAACTCCCTACAGTATGTGCACATGTGTATGCGGCACAGCCAACTAGAGTTTGGACTTCCTGTGAAAATAGCCTGTACCAGCCCAGCTCTGAGCCCCTTAGAGTGAGTTGTTGTTGACTCCAGACGATCCAATCTCTTTCCCAGCGTCCCCTCTGAGCCCAGCTGACCCCCCCCCCCCCGACTCCACCTTTTATGATCAAAGCGCTTGGAGTGTCTGGAGTCAGCGTTTACACAGGAGCGAACAAACATTGGGTTCAGGGATGCTCGTTTAAGGCTGTCGGTGGAGGTTGCTGTGTTTTCTTATTAGCACGGAGTACAAAGCAGCGCAGACACACACCTCCTCCTCCCACACACTGCCCACGTACATATCTAATGCACCAGTGAGAGAGAGGGATATGGAGGGGGGGGGGCGGTGGAGGGAGAGGTAGAGGTAGAGAGAGAAAAAGAGAGAGAGGGGGAGGAGGGATCGAGGAGAGGAAGCATCATTAGCCGCTGTGCTCAGCTCTCCCCTGCTCTATCAGCATCACTAGAGAAGATGCTGGGATACACTGTGTGTGTGTGTGTGTGTGTGTGTGTGTGTGTGTTTGTGTGTGTGTGTGTGTGCACATGTGTGTGTGAAGCAAGCAAGCGCTGTCTTCCTGGTGACCCTGCTGCTTTTTTTTTTTTTTTAAGGGTTGATTTGCCATCCTCTGCTCACCTCTGACACGGGGCCCTGTGCATGTAATGGCCCCTCAGATGGAGATGAGCTATTAGGGGGATGGTGTGTGCCTGCATGTGTGTGTGTGCCTGCATGTGTGTGTGTGTGTGTGTGTGTGTGTGTGTGTGTGTGTGTGCATTTTGTGTGTTTTTGTGCTTCTGTTGGGGAGGAGTCAGGGGATCAGAGTGACTAACTCAAGACTTGTAACATCTTGGGCGGCTCTGATATAACTGTATGACAGTCTGCCCATGAATGCTCTACTGATTATCACACACACATTTTCTTACAGTCTTTATTGACATATTACCTTGCATACAACACAAGGCCAGTGGCCCACATTCTAAAATAATTACTGTAACAGTAACCCTCCATAGTTACAGTACACAAGAATGTGAAGTCCTAACAAATTCACTCTGTGCCATTATTTTACATTGAGTGTTTGCACCAATTACAATGAGCAGTTACACTAGGCACAGCACTGACAACTGCAACTTTAAGATACATGTTTTATTAGTTCTTGTTGTTGTTCTTGTTGTTGTGATTGAAGATACGATGCGCTAAAGAGACATTGTTATTTGTAGAACAGGTGGTGTTTTCAAATGAAGTTTGCATCGTTGTTTTTGCTTACCTGCTGATGCCAATCCCCCCTTCCCTTCATTTTCACATTCAATTGCCTGCATTGCATTTAAACTGCTCTTATAGCTTCATACAATCTCAACACAGGGACCCCTTTTGCCTGGCATCGATTTTAATAGTCCATTCAGGGCTTAATGAATTGCAGTTGAATAGCTTGGGGGGGGAGTGCATTTGATAATTTCACTATCATATTCTCCATATTCCCTTCATCTGCTAGTGAATTTAGTAGTCAATTCAATTCTCTATGAATTGCATGTAAATAGGTTGTTTGCTTTTCAGAGAATGAACGTAATAGCAATTTCAGTGATGTGCTCACTCTATGTGATGGGCCCCCATATCAATTTTATTAGTCCCCTCTCTCGATTTTAACATTGCCAAGCTTGAGCCTTTTGATATGTCATCAAAGCATCATCACTGTTGTCTTTCTCCAGCTGCGCTGCTATGGTGGTGCAGGCATGCCATGCCATGCTGCTTAATATGGGTCAGGCCTTAGCACAGGGCCGTTTCTAAAGGTACCTTAGTTGAATTTAGATAGATCCATTACCGTTCAAATAAACAAACAAATAAATATTTAATATTTAAACCAAACCACTGGTTTGAGTGTGATCTTATTATGGCACCTGCCAGCCACCGTAGGGGTGCTCAGTTTAGTCTGATTCACTCTGCAACCTCCCAGCTACATAATACTGAATATTACACACACTGCACTTTTAAACCACATAAAGTACATACTAAATTATATAGTACTAAACTATAATTGATATTTCTTTAGCTCTGTAACAGTAGAGGGAGATCCTAGGGACACTAAGGCAAAGATCTGTGATTATTAACCTCTCTCACTAAGGTCAAGGTCACTGATAGACTTGTTCATGTATGCCTATACTGTTAGCTACTTTGGATTGCAAGGACTGCTAAATCAATAAATGCATATAGACAGGGCCTGTAGGTTAACTCGGTTGCATTGATTCTGTACCAGAGTTTGAAGTGTTCTGGCATTGTTCCTGTATGTTCTTGAAGCAGGGCGAGCCTGTGTTCTTGACTAATGTCTGAGGCAAATGCTAAAGGATGGGAACGTCATGCTCAGATTGCTCAGAGAGGGAAGGACCTGCCAAACTTAGATTAATCTGACCTAGAGCCTGCATTACCATTGGGCAAATCCACCACACACTAACCTCCACCACCACCACCACCACTGCAGCCTGTGCATTGGGACAGAATGACCCGTGTGTGGGTGTGTGTTTGTGTGTTTTGAGCGCAGCTGCAGCTCGGTGATCAGACGCTTGATGTGGAAATGATTTTGATGAATAATAAAACGTGGGTAATAACCTGTTGCTTTGAGGGTCACTTAGGCCACACATACACCTATAACCACTATCCCCACACACACACACACACACACACACACACACACACACACACACACACACAACACACACACACACACACACACATACACACACACACACACACACACACACACACACACATACAGACATTGTATTGTGAACCTCCTCTCCATCCCTTCCATCACACACACACACACACACACACACACACACACATACACACACACACACACCCCTGCCTGTGCTCAGGGTGTGTGGATAATATCTTAACAGGTTAAGATTGCTTAATCCATTATTCATCATATGTCTCTCTCACACACACACAGACCCTCGAGCGAGGCTGCTGACATATCCAGAAGTATCCACATGACCACACAGGTGGCGTATTGGACAAGAGTGTCTGATTTAGCATCCAGACGTTTTAGCTCAGCATAATAACAATATATAAAAGTACACTGGAATAAAAATAATGAATAAAAATAACAAAACATCTTTTTCAAAACCAGTCAAAGTATCATACTTCTCTTTCACTCCCCCCCCCCCCCCCCCGGAACTGTGGGTACATGGGACAGGCAAGGCTGGTGCTGTGGCATGGTGGCTGGCTTGAAGGTGAGCTGTGCCAGGTGCCATGTGGGTCTCCTGAAGGACGCCTCATTAGGCAGCCAGGCAGGATGACATACGAGCAAAGATCTGTAGAGCAGAGAGAGAGAGAGAAAGAGAGAGAGAGAGAAGGGAGTAAAAGGCAAAAGAGAGAGAAAGAGATGGATGGGTGAGAAAAATAGAGAAGGAGAGAGAAATGTTAATGGTACAAAGAAGAGAGTGAGAGAGAGTATGTGTGTGTGCACAGCCAAAAAGATGAGAAAAGAGAGAGTGTGTGTGTTTGTGTTTCTGGAGGTCAAAAGGGAGAGAGTCACAGAGATGGAGAAATGGAGTCCTAGTCCTACTGTTGTAATGTTTGCTTCTTACTGGCTGCATCTCTCAAACGCTTCCCTGTCCTTCGAGCTGGTCTGGCTCTGGGCCGGAGTTGGAACCTTCACACTGGCCCTGACACATGACCTGCTCACACCCCACTAGCTGCACCTCACACAGCATGCCTCCAATCAGGGCCTCTAAAAATAGCACAGCGTAACTACAATTGTAGCGTTAGCGTGGACTGATTAGAGGTCCTCAGCGAGCTAAGCTTACTTTGATTACAGTGAGCTAGCTGCTGCTGCTAGTGAGACTGTTTAGGATGCTAATGAGAGCTTAGCGAGCTAAGCTTAGTTTGATTACAGTGAGCTAGCTGCTGCTAGTGAGACTTTAGGATGCTAATGAGCACATATACTGTTGGATAGAGTAGACGGCCTGTTTCTCAAGAAGTGATGTTGGCAAGACTTGTGTAACACTAAAGACAAGCCTTGCCACTGGAGTTCAGTTAAGTAGGTTTAAAGGTGCTCAGCCACACAAAAGCGTTTTTACCTGTTGTTTTTGTATGATAGGTCTATCTGAGTTTGTGTTACATGGTGCATGTGAAAATGTAATACTATCTTGGCTGTCTGCAATAGCCAATGAAAACACACAACTATCCTACGCCGAGCCTATCTCCAAGCCATTGGCAGAGAGCACTGAATTATCGCCCAAGTCATGCTCTCCTGTATTTGATTAGTGTCTGTCCCACAGAATCTTAACTATGCCAGATCACTGAGTATCTGTGAAATGAAGATAACAGACAGAACAGTAACGTTCTCGTTTTTAGTTTTCTACCTAAATAACGTGTGTTGGACGATGGTTGCGTAGTGGTTAAGGAACCTGGCTAGCGTGCAAGTAGCCTGAAAAGTTGTGGGTTTGAATCCCAGCTGCCACCGTTGTGCCCTTGAGCAAGGCACTTAACCCTAAGTTGCTCTAGGGGAGATTTGCCCTGAACAATTGATAGTTGACTGAAGTCACTTTGGATAAAAGCGTCTGCTAAATGCATAAATGTAAATGTAAATGTAACAAGTGCTAAGGGACAAATGGCTGGAGTTACTTTTTGGAGAAGCTCATTATTATTACTGTTTACAGCACATGTAGAAAATAATGACTTGTAAACTTTGGTGAATAATACAACAGGCTTCATACGTTTTCACCTGTGGTTGTAACAGTGACATTTCGAAAACGAAGCAGTTAGCTGGTTATGTTGGCTAATATGAAACCTTTACAAGCTTACTTCGCCAAGCAGTGAATGTCTATCATTTTCATTTAAGTGTGTGTATAAGTGGAATTATATAAGGCTCTCTGTCTGTGTGTGTGTGTGTGTGTGTGTGTGTGTGTGTGTGTGTGTGTGTTAGGATGACCAGATGACCTCAATTTCCAGGGACCATTTTGGTGGTCTGTCACCAGTATAATACAAGAAAACCCACTTTGTCCCCCATTTTTGATGCTAAATCATTACTTATTTTATAAAATTGACTGTAGAAATAGGAATGTTCCATGTTTCCAAGGAAAATTCAGGGAAATTTCCCTAATTTTCATCTCAGAGGTCTGGTCACCTTTGTGTGTGTGTGTGTCTGTGTGTGTGTGTGTGTGTGTGTGTGTGTATTCAAGGTTCACGGAAACTTGGTGCAGTGTCTTTTCCAAATGTCATAAATGGACACTGAGGTCCTGGGGTATAATATATACAGTTTATCGATTTTATTATTTTGTTAATTTCGTTAGTGTTGGCCTTATCATTGCTTCGCAGCAGTGATACTGGGTTGGAGGGCTGTCAATCATGTGGAGATTTCATCTCAAGCGTTGTCACTGTAATGACGTTGTGGCGCTAATTAAGCTGAGCATGGAGCTGGTTGCCCCCAAGCCAATCCACCCGTTGTGAGCTTTTCACTGGCATCTGCAGATGACAGGCAGAGGCACGTTAGGCTTGGGAGTTTAGGCTCACGCTATGCGTTTATGTGCCCCCAGTAGTGTCTGTGTGTGTGTGTGTGTGTGTGTGTGTGTGTGCATGTGTTTCTTTGCGCTTTAAATTCACATCATGGTTTTGTGTGTTGACTGTGTATTTTTGTTTGATGAAGTGTTTGTGTGTGTGTGAGAGAGTGTGTGTCTGTGATGTGCTTTGTTTGTGATTCTGTGTGTGTGTGTGTGTGTGTGTTTTTGTGTCTGTGCGTGCCTATGCGTGACTGTTGCTGTTGTATGTGAGGCTCGTCTCCCTGTGGGGAAGCCTCCCCACCCCAATGTCATTTTCCTCCTGACAAAAGACGCTGTCGGCAGATCGCTTGATTTATCCACATGTTACGCTCACTGCTACACACACCCCAGCCCCAGCATGCACACACACACACACACACACACACACACACACAAAAAAATCTTTGCTTGGTGATTGCAGGCAACATTACCAGGCCAGTTTGTTTGCCGTAGCTGGTCAAGAGGGAAACAAAAAGGAGTAACTGGTGTCAGTAATGGATGTTTTTATTTTTTGACAATGTGATGTTTCCTTATCAATTATGAAAGGGGCTCTTGGGTTAAAACAAGAGAGGCGGTTCTTAGAAGATTCTGGATTTTGTTTTGTGTGACTGCCAGAGGTGTCCAATGTAAGGAGTTACAAATACCAAGAAAAAATAGAAAGTTTACATTACATTTACATTTACATTTACATTTAGGCATTTAGCAGACGCTTTTATCCAAAGCGACTTACAAAAGAGGATAACATTCAAGCTACAACACAATGAACTAACAAGGAGTGCATATTGCTAACATAGAATCTGCGCTGTTTTAACTAGTTTACACATTTATCATGTAGCTGACACTTTCGTCCAAACTAGTAGAAGATCACACAGCCCCTCATTTCCACCCATGCCGGGGCGGTTTAACTCCTCAGTGTGTTTTCTTTACTCTGTTTGTCCGTCTGGTTGTCAGCTGTGTCTGTGGGATTATGCAGAAGTTACTGGACTGTTTGACATGAAACATGATTGTAAAGTACAGCATGGGCCAAGAAAGAAGCCATTCTCTCTCTCTCTCTCTCTCTCTCACACACACACACACACACACACAAACGCACACATGCACACTTGCCCACATGCACACTCATAACTTTCATATGTTCTCCTACTCCTACTGTCCTATCAAAGTAAAGCCCTCAAAAACCCCTAATACACTAGACAAAAGTGTGTCTGTCAGTCAGGTGCTGGCTTGCAGTGTCTGGTGTGTCTGTGTGTGCTGCTGTTCTAGAGCTCCATAAGCTACTAGTCCGCTCCGTGCAGTCAGGCCCATCAGTACTTAATGAGGAATACTTAAAAAGCATCAGGGTCAGATGTATGTGAACAGGATGATATCATGCTTAATAAAGCATGCTGTGCCCTGTGCACTGACAGAAAAATGGCCTTTGAATACTCTTTCTCTATCTTTTCTCTCTCTCTCTCTCTCTCTCTCTCTCTCTCTCTCTCTCTGTCTGTCTCTCTATCTCTCTGCCTCTCTGTGAGCTTCTTTTGTGTGCTACAGTGTATGTGTCATTCAGTGAGACACTGACAGAAATAGTCTTTGAATACTCACAATTCTCACTCACTGTGCGTGTGTGTCTTGTGTTTGTGTGTGTGTGTGTGTGTGTGTGTGTGTGTGTGTGTCTTTCCCTCTCTCTCTGTCTCCCTGTACCTCCTGTGTTCTCCCTCTGCATTTGCCACTAATATAGTTTATGATGTATGTAACAGTCTGATGGTGATCAGTAACTGGCCATGGAAATGAGCATCTGCTGGGCGCTTGCCTTCATCTCTCTCACTGTCATATTGCTGTACCATCATCACTGTGTGTGTGTATGTGTGTGTGTGTGTCTGCCTGTGTGTCTGCCTGTGTGTGTGTGTGTGTACGTGTGTGTGTGTGAGCGTGTGTGTGTATGTGTGTCTGCCTGCGTATGTGTTCCCATGCATGTCTGGGTATGTGTGCATGTGTGTGTTTGTGTGTGTGTGTGTGTGTGTGTGTGTGTGTGTGTGTGTGGTGTGTGTGTGTGTGTGTGTGTGTATGTGTTGTGCACAGACAGACAGGGAATGGAAGTGTCTCCTAGAGAACAGGCAATTGCTGAGCGGATTAGTGCCGGACCTGGGGCAGTTGTGGCCAGTATCCGCTGTCGACTTCTCTGTCGACACTCTCTCATGTAGCGTGCCAGTTCCTTCCTCCTCATCAAGTGTTGCTGCCGTTTCTTGGAAGGTAGCTTCAAAGCCGTCACTCAGCCAGCACAGAGCCAGGTCTGGCCCATGCGTGTTCCTGCATCGTATGTTGATGTAGTCTCAGAGCTGTCATTTGAAGCCCTACATGTCTGCAGGGACAGCCTCTGTGATCAGCTGCATGTGGAGCTCCTTTGGAGTAGTGCTTGTCACACTCTGTCCCTGTCTCTATTACAAATGCATGCATGCGCGCATGCGCGCACACACACATACACACACACCTATACACACATGTACGCATATTCACAGATACACCCAGACACACGCACACACACACACACGCACACACACACACACACACACACACACCTATACACACATGTACACATATTCACAGACACACACACACACACACACACAGACACCTATACACACATGTACACATATTCACAGACACACACACACACCACACAAACACACACACACTTTTTCCTTTGGGAACACAAACACATGCTAAGTAAGCATCTTTCCACCCATCCATCCACCCATCCCCCCATCCATCCATCCCCCCATCCATCAATCCATCCATCCACCCATCCATCCATCCATCCCCCCATCCATCCATCCATCCATCCCCCCATCCATCCATCCATCCATCCATCCACCCACCTACCCACCTATCCATCCATCCATCCACCCACCTATCCATCCATCCACCCATCCATCCATCCATCCATCCATCCATCCACCCATCCACCCACTCACCTATCCATCCATCCATCCACCCACCTATCCATCCATCCACCCATCCATCCATCCATCCATCCATCCACCCACCCACCCACTCACCTATCCATCCATCCATCCACCCACCTATCCATCCATCCACCAATCCATCCATCCATCCATCCACCCACCTATCCATCCATCCATCCATCCATCCACCCACCTATCCATCCATCCATGGTGTGTTTCTGCTTGCATGAGGAGCAGGTGCAGCACAACAAGCTCCCACTCACGTCTACATTTCTCTTCTACATTCAGTAGCTTCACACAGCTCAGCTCTACACTCCTCTCTTATGGCCCTTGTTAAATCCCTCTCTTTCCCCCTTCCTTTCCATCTCTCTTTCTCCTTCTTTTTCTCTCTCTCTCTTTCTCATCCTCTCATTCTCTCTCTCTCTCACTCACGCATTCTTTCATACCCATGTCCTCCATATTTATCCTTTCTCTCTGTTTTCTTTTTTTCCCTCTTCTGTTTTCCACCCTGCTCTTTCTCTTTTCTGTCTGTATCTCTCTATTCTGTGCTTATGGATTGATCCTGTGGTCTCCATAGTTCGTGTGCCCCCCCCCATATCTGTGCTTCTGCATCTCTTGTTGTCATCTCTTTCATTTTAAACATGTTTTACTTCTTTCATTCTCTCTCTCTGCCTGACTGCCTCTCTCTTCCTCTCTCTCTCTCTCTCTCTCTCCATCTCCCTGCCTGTGTCCTTGTCTTTTCCTCCATCTCTCTCTCCCTCCATCCCTCTTCCTGCCAGCCTCTCTGTATTCATCCTTGTCTTCCCCTCCCTTTCTCTCTCTTTCCATCTCTCTCTCCCTCCCTCCCTCCCTCCCTCCTTCCCTCCATCTCTCTGTCTGTCTCTCCTCGGGGAGCCTCGTTCCATCAGGCTTGTTTGGCGAATGTTTATTTCTCTGTCTGGAGAATTCGCTCTTTTTTTGAAGTCCCCCCCTCGATAGATTGCTGTCAGAGATCCTCCTCTGGTCCCCCTCGATCCATCACTCCACAGCGTCGGTGACGGTTGTGGCAGCGGCGGCGGTGGCGCTGGTGACGATCATTACGCTAACGCTAGCAGCAGGCGGGCTGGTAGCCGGTGTCCTGCCTCGTGCTCATTCTTCATGTAATAATGCGGCTGCTCCTGCCTCTACCGCTGTCTCTCTCCCCATTTCATCCTGTACTTCTCAAAATGCCACATTGCTCCCCTCTCATATCCACTACAACACACACACACACACACACACAAACAAACACACACACACACACACACACACACACAGGCAAGCACGAGTGCTGTTTTCCCCTCACTTGTTTTTCTCTCCTCATCCTTATTCTCTGTCTCCCTCCATACTCTGTATTTTAAGACCCCACCTCACCCACACACACACACACACACACACACACACACACACACTCACACACATACACACGCACATGCACACACACACACACACACACACACGCTCACGCACACTCCACTCCACTGTCTCTGTCCCTTTGTCTCTTACTTTTTCTGCCTCCCCTCTTCAGCCAAAATTCTCTCTCCCCCTGTATCTCATTTTGTCTCTCTCTCTCTGGTTCTTTCTTTGTCTCTCTATCTCTATCTTTCTCTCTCTCTCTGTTCTAGCTCCATGTCAGTTGCATTGCATTGCACTGCACATTTATACTGAAGATTTACATAGAGCATAGAGAATAAGAAGAAGACATGGCAAACATACAGTAGATATAGGCACCTGTGTGTGTGTGTGTGTGTGTGTGTGTGTGTGTGTGTGTGTGTGTGTGTGTGTGTGTGTGTGCGTTTGTTTTCTTCATCTTTGTCATTCTGTCATCCCAAAGTGCCGTGTTGTCTGTGGAAATGAAGGGGATATTGAAGCTAAGGCTCGGACACCCAGGCCCCTTGTGTTCCATTGTGTGGCGTCTCAAAGCAGACTGAATGGGACTGATATCATTGCCATGTTAAGTGATAAGCAGGGAGCGGCAGAGAGTTGCAGATTGGGCGCTTTAGTCAGAACGTGGAGCCAGCCCTGCTACCCATTGTCTTCTGTCACAATACCTCAGAGCTGGTCACTGAATACTGATCTCTTTCTCTCTCTCTCTCTCTCTCTCTCTCTCTCTCTCTTTCTTTCTCTGTTTTCCTTTTCTCCACCTCTCTCTGTCTCCCTCTGTCTCTTTCTCTTTCTGTTACTCTATGTCTTTCTGCCAGTCAGGCTGTCTCGCCTCTTCTCTATTCTCTGTTTGTCTCCACTTCTTTTTCTCTCTGTCTCCATCTCTGTCTATCTCTGTCTATCTCTCTGTCTCTCTCTCTCTGTTCATCTCTTTCTCTCTCTCTCTCTCTCTCTCTCTCTATCTCTCTCTCTCTGTCTCTCCATCTTCTCTGTGTCTGTCTGTGTTTGTGCCACTGGTGGCTTCACTGGCGTCACCCGCTCCCCCGCAGACAGTGCAGGCCAGGCCTTTCATGCCATGAGCTAATTCATTTACAGGCTTAGCTGTCCACAAGAGCCATTCTTGGCCTTTATGTCCTCTCCTTTGGCTCTTGTTTTGTGGTTTAGCACCTAATATAAGTAAGTGTGTGTGTGGTGTGTGTGTCTGTGTGTGTGTGTGTGTGTGTGTGGTGCCACAGAGAAGTAGAGAGGAAGGAAAGAGAAAAAGAAAGGGTGAGAGAGAGAGAGTGAGAGAGCGAGCGAGCGAGATAGTGTTCTTAATTACTAGAATGTTCCAGAGAAAAATGGAGGGAAATCCCTCTGTCGTTTCATTTGTCAGAGTTTCACTACCATGACTTGGACTGGCCAGGGAGGGTAATTAACCATCTTGGGGTTATTTCCCATGTGTCAGGAGTCCCAGTTGCCCCCCAGAATGTTAATGGGAGGTTGGGGGTTTGGGAGGGGTGAGGGGGTATAGTACCCCCCACAGATAGCTACGGTTCTTGAACATGGCCTCAGGGAGACCACCCTGGTCTGATAGAAACCAGTCTAGAGGAGGAGGAGGAGGAGAGAGGAAGAAAATAGGGAAGAAGAGGAAAGGGACGAGGAGGGTAGACAGATGAAGATGAGGAGGAGAGATTAAATGGATGTAGACAGATAGAGGAAGAAAAGAGCAATGAAGAGGAATAGAGAGAGAGAGAGAGAGAAAGAGGAGGAGAGAGAGAAGACGAGGAGTCTTTTGCACAGAAGACTTATCTTGGAGGGTTGTTGAGATTGCTGTTGTGTTCTGTTGATAATTACGAACATGAGATATTGATGGATTGGTCCTAATGGAATATTCATCAAAAGATTAGCAGTGGGAAATACAATCCCTCTGCTTAGTTCAGACTTCAGTAGAGCCATGGCCAGTTAGGCAGTTTAGTATAGACAGTATATACTCCATTACTCCATAGACTGTAGGGCTGTGAAATTGATCAAATTAATTGATTTTCCATGAATTATGAACTGAAACAGTAATGAAAACAACAAAGTCAAAACACAACAATTATTTTGTGGCATTCCATCATGCAGCACTGGTCCCATTTGGTCTTGTTTTGCAAACACCCACATAAATAAGCATCTCTTTCTGTATTCTCGCTCCTGGCTTATGAAGGACAAACTAGGGGGGAAATAAAATGGCTGGTTCTGTTCACTGGTTCTACACTGGTTCTGTTCTGTCCACTGGTTCTAAACTGGTTCTATTCACTGTACTCATTTGTAATTCAAATTCATGTTGAAATTCAAATTCAGGGGGTGCTTTATTAGCGTGACTGTACTCACAGTGTTGCACAATAACACAAGAAATCCAAAAACAGACACATGTGCCTATACATTAATACTTTGTGCAAGTAGAATATTATGGTACAATGATGTGGATTGAGTACAGAATTCTCCCCCCCCCCTCCGAGTACTGGGCTCCAAGCAGTGGAGGAGGCCCATTGCTGCCTGAGGTTGCCTGTCACCGTAGGCCCCTGTTTGGTGTGTGTGTGTGTGTGGGGTGGGTGGAAAGACTGGAGGAAACGGCACCAGTGCCACAATGTTAATGTGTTTTCTCTTTAAACGGGCCCTGCTATTGGGAGCCAAAGCCTGAGGTTAATGAGAGCCACCCTCCCAGGTGACTGGGGATGGGGATGGGGACGGGGATGGGGGGGGGTCTTAGGAAGCAAATAAGAGGGGGATGGAAAGAGAAAGAACGGAAAGAGAGATCATGGACGACAAAAGAGAGGTGAATGTGTCTTTAATGTAATGACTGGAGTGGGAAATAGTCTGTTTTTGTCTGATGCATCTACAGCAGCCAGTGGGACGTTAATTTCTCTCTCTCTCTCTCTCTCTCTCTCTCTCTCTCTCTCTTGCACTATTGATCCATCTATCTGTCTGTCTCTGGTTTTATGACTCATTTTATTATTCTAATTTTATTATTCTCATTCATTTTGTTTGTTTGACATGAGATGATGGTGTCATAAACAAACACTCACATTAAGATTCTTCAGAATAGGAAAATGGTCTTCTGGCCCTTTGAATGGAAGCCAATTGTGATTGTCACCTTTATAAGGTGTGTGTGTGTGTGTGTGTGTGTGTGTGTGTGTGTGTGTGTGTGTGTGTGCGTGTAGGAGAGGAGTTGACTTCTGTGCACATGGGCTCCTATTTTTCCCCATTTCTTTCTTTTTTCACTTTCTTAAGCCTGTTCTTTCTTTCTGTCTGTCTATCTCTTTTATCACTACTCTTTTTGTGTGTGTTCTCCCCGTGCTCTCCGCTCAGTGCTGTGTGCTGTGCTGTGTGTGTGTGTGTGTGTGTGTGTGTGTGTGTGTGTGTGTGTGTGTGTATGCTGTCCATTTGGCTCTGTTGGCAGTGACAGGCAAGCTCAGGGGGGCCACAGGAAAATGGCTTCTTTCAGCCCCCCCCTCAGATTTCATTTCACTGGCCTTTATCTCCTGAGGACAAAGCCAGCGCATGGCCTTATCAAGGCAGGGCTCAGCCTCACAGCCCCCGGCCATCCACGCACACACACACACGCACACACACATTCAGTCTCTCCAACACACACACACACACACACACTCGTAGACACACACTCATAGGCACACAGCGAGACAGAGACAGAAGGGAACACAACACACATAAATGGAGACACACACACGCACACACACACACACACACACACACACACACACACACACACACACACACACAGAATTTGTCAGACACACACAAGCACACAGAAGCCCACATAAACCCACCACATGCCATATACAGACCTACCTCACCACACCACATATATGTTTCCTCTCACACTGAGACCCGCCGCTGTGGCAGGTCTGGGTTGCTGGACAACCTGCTCGTGTCTTGCTGACATCTCAGCAGCTCTACCCTTGAGCAGAGAGCAGTCACACACACACACACACACACGCACACACACACACACACACACACACACCTGCACAGTGGCATGCTGTTATGTATACATCATATATTCATCATATTCATCATATCATAATTTTTGTTCATATCACTCTTAGATTTTTTTGTTTATTGATACCATTGTTGTAGTTTTTTTTTTTTTTTAGTTTTGTCATTTTATTATTATTTTTTTTTTTAGTTTTTTATTATTTATTATTTAGTTTTTTTTTTTTTTTTTTTTTTAGTTTTGTCATTTTATTTATTTATTCATTTTTATTTTTTTATTATTATTATTTTTTTTTTTTTAGTTTTTTTTTTGTTTTTTTTTTTAGTTTTGTCATTTTATTTTTCACTGACTATCCCAAACTTCATTTGTAGTTATTGGCTGTAGTATGTGAGAGTTGTCTTTATGCACTGTAACTCTAGCAGCATTGAAGACTCTTGGTCTGTAAGTGGTGTGACAGTTCCATATGGATCCCCCATGCGTGGGAGGAAGGCCTATATGATGCCTTGAGTGGCTGGATTGCGTGCAAATAACAGGCATGTGAGTGGATGATCTTTGAATGTGCTCTTTGCCCTTCGAGTGGAGAAAATGTGATTCAGATGGACACGCTCGGTAATGGGAAAGGGTGGCGAACGCGCGGCATTCCTAACATCTAGAACATTCTGCAGTTTCGCAGGTTTTCTGCTTCTGAAAAGAAGAGGCTTCGTTCGTGACAGGCGCATTGCATTCTTTCCTCGAGCTGTTGTTTGTTTTTTTTTTTCCAGAGCTACAAGCACAAACACACACACAAGCATGCACACACACACACAAGACACATACACACACACGCATACACACACACACACACACACACACACATGCATATGCTGTCTCTGTTGTCCTCTTCTCAGGTATGCTCAACTGCATCTGACAGCAGACAACACAAATACCTACACAGACACACACATACACACACCACACACTCATACGTCAGCGGCCTGCTTCCAAGCCGAGGCAGCGTTTGCCTATTTCTAATCTAAGCATCCCTCCCCTGAGTAATCACCCCTCTCGGCACGCATAGAATTGTCCTCATTGTTTTAGATCAGGCCTCCTCGAGCTGTGTCACTTCCAATAGCAGCTAACAGCAGGAGAGTGCTGTCATGGGCCCCCCTTACCTCATCACTGCGGGAGAAAGAATAGAAATAACAAATAGATGTGCTTATTGCCACGTTTGGAGAAATCTAGTTATTTCATATTTATTTCATTCACTTCATCTATATTCTAGCTATCTGCCTATCCATATATCTGTATATCTGTCAAAGACATACAAAAGTGCATTAATGCATTTAACCAGACACAGACACAAAAACACACACACACATACACACACACACTATGAGACACTCACTGACACCCATGCATAATACACCTGGTGAGTCACATACACACACACAAATATTGTCAGAACTCTGAATGTTATTCATTTGTGAGTGAGAATGATGGAAAGTAGATGTATATCAG
>PYXC01000950.1:55000-57500 GCA_015244755.2 Tenualosa ilisha | reverse complement strand
CTGTGCCCATAGGGAGTGTATGCCTGTGTTTCACTCTGTTTCCTATGGTGGAAAAACACTGTGTGTGTGTGTGTGTGTGGGTGTACATGTGTGACTACTGCTGTCCCATGTGGTGTGTGTGTGTGCATGCATCTGCGTGCATATATGTGTACGTGTGTATGCATGCACATTTGTGTTTACATGTGTGTGTGTGTGTCTTTACCTCTCTGTTCTCCCGTGATGGATTAACAGTGAACACTCTGAATGTCCATGTGGGGAATGAGGGCTTTGCCAACTTCGTGTGTGTGTGTGTGTGTGTGGTGTGTGTGTGTGTGTGTGTATGTGTGTGGTGTGTGTGTGTGATTATTATAGAGCGTCTACCTCTGTGTGAATAACCACACTGATGATACATTGCCCATGTGCTGCATTAGGAGGCGTAATGTGAGATGACCTAAAATAAGCATCACTACTATCTCAGAGATTTCACTTGGCAAGTCTCAAAGTAGGCTATTGCCTCAGAGCAGAAAGCAATCTGCACTAAATATGATGGTCAGTGATGTTGAATTGCATGGACGCTGAGACTGAAGAAGAACCAGGGAAATACTGCATGTTCTGTATACTGTGAGGAGCTAAGGGGTTGCTTGCATTGCCCAGAGGTCCCATGGGTCCTCACAGTTTGGGTGGCAACAAAGGTTCACACCACTGCAAGCTCCAAAAAGTTCCAAGGCCATTCTAAAGTACCTACCCATGGGCAGGGACTTTCTTCAAAAGAAGTTCTCACAGGGCCGATTCCTATGGAAGAGACATCTAGAAAGGTGTAAAGCCTCTTAACATTACGCTGGAGTTCTTGCAAAGGAAATAGGGTTGAGAACCCCAAATATTTACTGCCAATGCACTGGCAGTGTTCTCTCTTTGTTTTTATTAGACTTAGTCTTAGACTTAGTAGTCTTTATTGCAAACTGTGTAGTTTACGGAGTCAGAGTTGCCTTGACAGTATGCACTGGAGAGAGATGATGTCACACACTGTATGACCGAGAGGACCTTCAACAAGCTCAAGGGAACATTTTTGCAGAATCCCACTGCTTTATATAATATTGAAATATTTATTTAACAATTTGGCATGGATGCTGTTGTTGTCTATTGTCTGTATTGAGTTCAGATGGATGTAGCCTAGATTAGACAATCAAGCAGAGATGACTTCAGAGAGAAGAAGTCCATTATGTGTGGAGTGTCCTCAGCAGTGTACCCAGCCCCAGAGCCATGCTATTCTAAGCTGCTTGCTTATGGGTTGTGGGATGGTATGGTGCAGAGTTGAGTATGGTAGTGCATACTCATTAGGATGCTACAAGCACCCCCAGTGCACTTTAAGGGTCATTAAAGGAAATTGTAAGGAGATCTGTAGCAGTGATCTGGTTAGCTTGTGCTGCACTTAAACCACCACACACACGCACAAACGCACACACATACACACACACACACCAATGGCTCTTTACTTAAACTGCTGTCTGACAAGGTGTAAATCAATGACTGACAGTGTTAGGAATCTTGAGTTGGTTCACAGTGAAAAGGGTTGCCTCTACAGATACCCCTGTCCTCCTTTTGTACCCCTGAGTGTGTTTTTCCATACTGCTAGTACAGGCTCATGGAGAGGTAACATACTAACATACTGCTAGTACAGGCTCATGGAGAGGTAACGTACTAACATACTGCTAGTACAGGCTCTTGGAGAGGTAGCATACTAACATACTGCTAGTACAGGCTCATGAGTTAATGTACTAACATATTGCTAGTATAGGCTCATGGAGAGGTAACATACTACTAGTACAGGCTCATGGAAGTAACTAACATATTGCTAGTATAGGCTCATGGAGAGGTAACATACTAACATATTGCTAGTACAGGCTCTTGGAGAGGTAAATAAATACAATACGATAATAAATAAGTAAATAATGATAGAAAAATGAATAAATCAATAAGATCATTAGAAAGAAAATACAGTTATAATAACAATCTATACTCTTCTGATCCTGTGAGAGAAATTTGGTTCTGCATTTAACCCAATAATGAATTCGTGAAACAACACAGCACGTAGTGAAGTGAGGTACACACTAAACCAGAGCAGTTGGCTGCTTGCTATAGCGATGCCCGGGAGTGGTTGCCTTGCTTAAGGGTACTTTAGCCATGGTCCACTGGTCAGGGATCAAACCGGCAACCCTTCGGGTACAAGCACGAAACCCTAACCAGTAGACTATGGCTTTCTCAAGTTTATATGTATACTAGTGTATACTACATTTGTAGAAGATGAAATTCCTACCAGTATTAGGCCTGTTTGGATTTCTCACTTTTCAATTCGATACAGTTGGCTGTTTACAGTTTGCAATTGTCTGCAGTTTGCTTGTAAAAGTTTAGCCACAGAAGCAAGTACTGTCTGCAGCAGATTAAGCACTTAGGGTTTGTATGTCTTTGACCAGTCACTTTGATGGGCCAGGCTAATGAGCAGGCTAGCCCAGGGGCTAACACT
>PYXC01000950.1:40000-45000 GCA_015244755.2 Tenualosa ilisha | reverse complement strand
TTGCTTTTCATCTTACATGCTCTTCAGAGCAAGATTTTATTCATACTCTGCAAACACCATCTCTGGGGATGGTCTTGTATCTCTTTCTTTCTCCCTTTCTTGTATTTCTTTCTTCCTTTCTTTCTTTTCTTATGTCATCCTTATCCCCTCCTTTGCCTCCCACTGTCTTCGCGAGCGCATTGAAAATCTTTTCAGAATACGATGCAAAGGATTACCCAGTGATGGCTGACACCCAGGCAGTGACAGCAGATGGATGCTGTTGATCGGTAGTCTTGGGAGCTCAGGGGAACCCCGGCGAAGAAGCCGTCCTGTGTGTGTGTGTGTGTGTGTGTGTGTGTGTGTGTGTGTGTGTGTGTGTGTGTGTGTGATCACTCCGCGTGATCGCTCCACTCTAGACGAGGGGGTTTCCTCTCTACGTGTTGGTGTTCAGGGAATTAAGGCACAGGCCATGTTGACAGCAGGTTGATAAAAGAACATCTCCATGTTTCAAGAGAAAGGAACCGTTCCGGCCTCCTGGGTTGTTGTTTTTCCTCCTTCCAGGGTGAAAGGTCACCAGGAAGTGGGTGGTGTTCCTCACTGAGGGAGATGCGGTGCTGGGGTAACCCATCCCTCTGAAGTGCTGAAGTAGGCACTTTTAGCCAGCGCTGGGATGGCTAGCGTTGTGGCGCGTAGCATCACTCTGTATCATACCATGGTACACTACGCTACGCCGTGATGTGCTGTGCTGTGCTGTGCTGACTGCCTCATTAGACGCCAGCTCAGAGCTGGCAGCGAAAGTGGAGCAGAGATCATTAGCGTTTGGGAGCGAGTGATTTGTTTTGCTCTACAAGTTGTTTTGCATTATGTGTTTGGAGAGCGAGTCCTCTCTCTCGCTCTCTCTCTCTCTCTCTCTCTTTCTCTCACACTCTTTCCCTCTCTCTCCCTGCCTTCTCCTTCCCTCTCCCGTTAGTTTTAACATTTAATGTTGCCATTAATCATATTTGGCAGTTATTCTTGCGTCTGCAAGAGTGCAGGCCTATTTCTTTTCGAGAAGTGCCATTTATGTCTTGCGTGCCACACTTATGGCTGTGTGTGTGTGTGTGTTGTGTGTGTGTGTGTGTGTGAGTGTGTGTGCACGTGCGTTTGTGCTCGTTCGCACATGTGCATGAGTGATGGAGTATGCAGATGTGTTTGTGTTTGGATCAGCAATCCTGCTGGATGCCCGTTTGCTCGTAAACACATTGTAACACATTCACTCATGCGACATATTTCTTTTTTCTCTCCCCTCACCCCCATTCCCCCTACTCCCCTCACACACACCCACGCACGCATGCACACACACACACATGCACACCTGTTTGAAACACCATCCATAAGCTCAGCCCAGCCGGTGGCAGTGTATGTTGCTATGTATCCTTTCTCGTGATTAAACAGTGCTGTCCAATAATCTACACGTTCACAATCGATGAAGGTGTCAAATGCAATTTATTGTACACAAGCTCTTTCTCCCACTCCTGTCTCACTCACTTGTGTTTCTCCCTGCCGTTCTGTGCTGATTAAAGGGGTGTGTGATTGGGCTTTCAGGACCTCAGAGGACTGCCCGATACACTGCCGTTTTAGAGGCCGCCATCACGAGTACATGTCTGTTTCCCTCTTTAAGTCAAGGCAAAGCTGGAGTTCAGACTCTGGCAAACAAAGCTTGAATTTACACATGCTTATCATGCGTGGAGTAAAAAGAGCTATAAAAACTCATTTATCTTAGCCTCAAAATGAATACAATAATTGTGGTACCTTTTTGGTACTTTTTGTCAAAACCTATTTATTGTAATTTTTCCCCATAATAAGTGTCCGTTGTCCTCATGGTTCTGTTCTAACATCTCTCTTTATGATCAACTTCACCAGGACTACCTATACAGGGCTACCTATACAGGGCTACCTATACAGGACTACCTATACAGGACTACCTATACAGGGCTACCTATACGGGGCTACCTATACAGGGCTACCTATACAGGACTACCTATACAGGGCTACCTATACAGGGCTACCTATATAGGGCTACCTATATAGGACCACCTATACAGGACCACCTATACAGGGCTACCTATACAGGGCTACCTATACAGGACCACCTATACAGGGCTACCTATACAGGGCTACCTATACAGGACCACCTATACAGGGCTACCTATACAGGACTACCTATACAGGGCTACCTATACAGGGCTACCTATACAGGGCTACCTATACAGGACCACCTATACAGGGATACCTGTACAGGCATACCTATACAGCGTCATAGCTATTACCACAGGGCTGCCATTTTAGCATTGCATATGGTGCTTTGGTGTGATATAAACACAGTGAAAGGAGTTTGGGAAGGAAATAGAACATTCGGCATTGTTTTTGTCTTTACCACTGACAGGGTCTCTAAATGTGCTACACTCTGTGTAGAGCAGCTTAACTAGGGGCTTAATAAGACATCTGTTAAAGCAGAGCTTGGGCCTCCTGAGTGATCATCAATCATAGGGTTGCTGACTGACATTTGTGTCTGTGCTCTGCACAGTTATTCCTTAAAACAATTTGTGTGTGTGTGTGTGTGTGTGTGTGTGTGTACGTGGGCACACTGTCAGCACTTTGGCACATCCACTGGTGTTTCACTGTTTGCATAGGTCTATCCTCCCTCGAGGCGTAGACGTCATGGCAGATTTTTTAAAAATCCTCCAAAAGTTTGGTCATTATAGCCCAACTCGAAGAAGGTCTTAACATTACAAGAGCTTCCTTGAGAAGTCAGAGAGAGGCTTTACTTTCTCAGTGCTAACAGAGCACCAGGGAGAGGAGAGAGAGAGAAGAGTGTGTGAAGGGGGTGATCCATCAAAGGGCCAAACCAGAGAGTCAGTGTGTGTGTGTGTGCGTGTGTGGGGGTGTGTGTGTCTTTGTGAGCGTGCGTGCGCGTGTGTGCGTGTGCGCTTTTGTGGTTTTCTCTCAGTACCTCACTCTGCCTATAAAAAGACTTTGGTTGACCACAGGCCACTTAATGTGTGAGTGAAGATGCCACACACACACACATACACACACACACACACACACACACACACACACACAGCTCCCCAAATCTAGACACACACATAGCCTCAGACGTGCATGTAACCTGCCAGTGCAGTACCAGTTCACAGACATTCTCCTCACAGCAACCCAGTGATACTGTGGGGAGCAGACAGATGAGATAGTGTTAGGTGTGTGTGTGTGAGTATGTGTGTGTGTGCGTGTGATGTCATTAGGTGTGTGTGGTGGTCATCTGGTACCAGCTGTGCTGGCTACGCAGCAATGCTCAGCAGCTCTCTGAGATGGGAGCTCACATTAGACCTCTATCTGAGCTCTCTCTCTCTCTCTCTCTCACACACACACACACACACACACACAGAG
The DNA here is from genome assembly GCA_015244755.2 of Tenualosa ilisha. NCBI lineage: Eukaryota > Metazoa > Chordata > Actinopteri > Clupeiformes > Clupeidae > Tenualosa > Tenualosa ilisha. Next base: position 41,595 of record PYXC01000950.1, on the reverse strand, counting down.
TGAGTGTGAAAGAGAGACAGAAAGAGGGTAGGGAGAGGCATGCGGGTCAAAGGGGAGTGAGAGAGAGCGATGGAAAAGAGAGGTAGAGATGGTGAGGGAGAGGGTGAAGGAGAGAGAGAGAAATGGAGGGAGAAAGAGGGAGTCAGCACTGAGAAATGTGAGGAGAAACAAGAAGACCAGAAGAAAGAGGAGGTGGAAATTAGGAGAGAAGGAGAGAGAGGGAAAAAGAGAGAAAGAGATTTGTCTCTTCTCTTCTTCCTCTCCCCTGCTGCTTGTTTCCTACATGTCTGACCGAGAGAGGAGAGGAGAGGCGGCATGCTGCTGGGGTCCTCAGGGGAGCGGCTAATAGGTGTCCATAGATGTGCCTGAGGCCATCATCCGCCTACTGCCTGGGCTTTTATTTTCACATTAAAGGCTCGCCATAGGAGGGTATGTTCACACATACAGGCATCACCCCGGGATATGAGAGGGTCACAGACCCATTTGGAGTTTGTGTGTGTGTGTGTGTGTGTGTGAGAGAGAGAGAGAGAGAGAGCATTAGAGAGGCAGAGGAACTATTGTGTATCAGAGCTTTCACGGATATGTGTTTGTTAGTGTGTGTATGTGTAAATGTGTGTGTGCATGTGTGTTTGGATATATGCTTGTTAGTGTGCGTATGTGTAAATGTGTGTGTGCATGTGTGTTTGGATATATGCTTGTTAGTGTGTGTATGTGTAAATGTGTGTGTGTGCATGTGTGTTTGTTCCTACATGTGTTTAAACATCCATGTCTGATTATTTAGGACCATCTCCCCCTGTGTTCAAAGTGCTCTAGATCAGGGGTTCTCAAACTTTTTGGATGGGGGACCCTACACAGAGCAGAAAGAATCATTTGAATGAATGAATTTGACCATCCAGGCATATATCCATTAGTTCAGTTAGATGTTAGATGCTATTTTGTAGCAAAGTTTCTCACGGACCCCCTGGCAAGGGGGGGGGGGGGGCCCAGTTTGAGAACCAATACTCTAGATGATTGCTCCTAGTAATAAGCAGCCTCGGAGGCTGAGCTGCTCCAAGTCCTTAAACAGCATCTTACAGTGTTTCAGTCCTTAAACAGCATCTTCTCTCTCAGTGTCCCCTCTCGTCTGCTCTCTCTGTATCCCCTCTCGTCTGCTCTCTCTGTATCCCCTCTCGTCTGCTCTCTCAGTATCCCCCTCTCGTCTGCTCTCTCTGTATCCCCTCTCGTCTGCTCTCTCTGTATCCCCCTCTCGTCTGCTCTCTCTGTATCCCCCTCTCGTCTGCTCTCTCTGTATACCCCTCTCGTCTGCTCTCTCTGTATCCCCCTCTCGTCTGCTCTCTCTGTAGTCCCCACTCGTCTGCTCTCATCCAGATGATGATGCAAGTTGCCCCCTCTCCTCCCCTCCTCCGCCCCCATCACTTTAAATACATTTAACTGCCACTAGAAGGCTTCAGCCTTTTAAGCAAAGGTCATTGGCTGTTCCATCGATTTAGCATTTTCCTCATATTTGTGATCCACTCTTGAGTGCACGTGTGAGTGAGGGTGTGTGTGTGTGTGTGTGTGTGTGTGTGTGTGTGTAAGAGAGAGAGAGAGTGAGA
>PYXC01000950.1:5000-35000 GCA_015244755.2 Tenualosa ilisha | reverse complement strand
ATTTGATTTTTCTTTAAATCTGAAACACACACACATGCACACACATACACACATAAATATACACACAGCTGTACACATTAACTTTCACATGGAAATGCCTCCTTCATGCACACACACACACAATCTCCCACAGGTATTTGTCAGTAGTAGAGGGAGTGGCAGTAACAGTGTGTCTGATTTACTGTCGTCCTTTGTGTTATCAGGCTGTTTCTGTTCTTATCTCCTCATATCTCTCCCCCTGTGCGGCACTCTAACATCCGTTCCCTCATCACCTCCCTGACCTTTGACCTCAGTCGAGGTGACCGGCTGTTACATGTCGGTCCGAACACGTTAAACATCCTGACGTTGTTTTACATAGCAAAGAGCAGTTAATCACGGTCTTAAGCACATATCCACTGATAAGCCGTATAAATTGCAGCCTTTGCGTCAAACATTCCCTTCAATCCCAGTGGCGTTTTTCATTGTTTGACTCCCGGTGCTTATCAAGTCTGACGCGGGCGTTGCTGAATAGCTCCTAAAAATGTCGCCGTCGCAGGAAGCGTGGAGTGGATGTTATATATTGTGTGGGGAAAACGGCCACAATAGGAAACTGTCTGTCGTGTCGTGTGTGGATCTGCGCTCTTTTGAGGCTCCCACCGTGGGCCCTGCTTTTGAACACCTGCAGGGGAGAATTACTGTCCTTTTGTGTGGGACGACAGCCCTGCGGGGGAGAGCTTTTGTGAATCAGCAGCAACATAATACAAATAAGATAGCAGTGATGATGTGTGAGCAGTCAAAGCAGCGCTCATTAAGTGGATTTCTCTGTGTGTGTGTGTGTGTGTGTGTTGTGCTGTTTTTTTTTTTATTTGTGCTGGGTCAGTGAAAAGGTTAAGTTTTTATTTCATAAATATGAATGAAGAAAAAAAAAAAACCCTGTGGTCAATGACACATTCAGATATCGGTGGGCCACGCATTGTCATGAAAACGAAAACTTGTTACACGGTGCACTGTTCAGGATGAGAAGTGAGGGCGTGCGTGTGCGTTTATTGGTGTGTGCGTGTGTGTATGTGTTGGTGTGTGTGTGTGTGTGTGTGTGGTGGGGGGAGGGGTGGGTTCTGAGAATGCATTTAATGAAATTCACATGCCTGGGCCCCTTTGCTCCATGAATCTCATTAAGTGGGCTTTGTGCTGTTTCCCCATCTCGGCTCTTTGTGGAGGAGCCGCTTCAGCCTGTCTAATAATGTCCAAGATTTCATCATCTGAGCCACGCAGACAAGAAAAAGAAGGAGACAATGTCTGCTCAGGCCTGTGTAGGCGAATGCTTAGTTTCACAGCTATCAACGTCGGTTTGATTTAGCTGAGAACCAGCCAAAAAAAAAAAAAAGAACTTGTCTGATAGTAATTGGGCTTACCATGCAGATTTTTCCTGTTCTAATACTTCACTTTTGAACTGTTTTTTTTAGTTACAGAACTTGTTCAAACACACACACACACAGACACACACATTTCAAATTTCCTCTGTTTCTTTCCCTTCTGTGTTAACAGGCTTTGGCTTTGTGACATTCGAGATTGAGGATGTCGTCGAGAAAGTCTGTGAAATTCATTTCCATGAAATCAATAATAAAATGGTAAGTCTTCGCTCTTTTCTGGTTCAAGCTGTGTGTGTTTGTGTGTTTGTGTATGTGCGTGTGTGTGTGTGCGCACGTGTGCTTATGTGACTGTGTGTATTGGTGTGAGGTGATCTACCGGTGTGGTCTGGGCCTTTGCTGAAACCACACTGGCATGTGGCAGTGTGTGTGTGTGTGTGTGTGTACACACGTGCACCTTCTGGAAAGTGTGAAATCGTGTAAGTTGTTCCGGTTAGTTGCCGGGAATGAGGACTCAAGTCCGTGCACCTCTGAAGTGACCCTTGGCGGGGGCCGGACTGCAATGACTGGCAGAGGAGAGGTGAGCAGGAATGCTGGCAGCCCTTGAGTTCATTAAACTCGGATTAACACCTTCGAGGACCCCTGCTAATGATGCTGTGATTATCCGCTTTCCTGGCTACCGCCACCCCAGAAACCCCAACCAACCAACTAGCCAGCCAGCCAGCCCAACAGCTAGGCGACAGGCTTGGCTCCGGCAGCCATCTGATCCAGGACCTAGGACCGGACCCGCCGTCGGCTCTGTTCCAGGGATACCTGCAGTTGTGCGGAGCTTTTTGTGAGCGAGTGTCCGGGTGGCTGCTTCAGAACGCTGCGTGCGGTCAGATGAGAGAAGTGTCCTCTTGAGTCCCGGCTGAAGGGATCCCGATGGGCTGATCCCGTCCAGTCTAGTCCAGTCTAGTTGGTTTCAGTGATGAGGTCCAGAGGGAGACATGTGAGAGGGCCTAGTATGGGAGACCACTGGGCCAAGGCCCCAGAGTCATCTTAGCTGTACAGGGGACCAAATAATGTCCAGAACTGACCACTGTTGGTGTGATACAGAAGGAGAAGTGAGTGAGGTTGTGAAGAAGGGCAGGAATACTGTCTGTGTAACACTAGGTAAATCTGGAATTTCATCCAGATGATTATATGAATGTTACAGATGAATCTGGAATGCAGAGATGATTCTGGAATGTCAGGGATGAATCTAAAATGTAGAAATAAATTGTGGAATGCAGAGATTTATCTGGATGCAGAGATTAATGCAGAATGGAAATATCTGTCTGGAATATCAATGGTGATTATGGAAGAATTTTGGCCTGATCTGGGCCGGATGTCCTTCTGTCTTTTTAGACAGGCAGTGTTAGCTCCAGTCTGGAGGGACTCCTCATCAGACTGGGGTTTGTAACAAAGAGGGAGAGATCACTTTCTGAGCCACTACAGTATGTCATTGCTTCAGTATTTTTAGGTTTCTTTCTCCCACATGTATGCTGAAGAACAATAAGCATTTCAGCTGCACGTGTTCCTTTAGCGGCTAAGTATTGCTAGCACAAGAAAACACATGATTTCCAGCTCGTCTTCCGTCCATTTATAGCAATCAGCCTGCTCTTATAATTCAGGCAAATGATAGAGTGATTTCAGCTTTGTTGGGCTTCCTCATATTTCCCCTGCTGATGATACAATTAGACAGAAATGATATTAGCAAATTGTTTTTGCCAGTGCCAAAAGAAAGCGGGGAATTAATTTTTTTGTAATAAAGTTACCGTAACTTTTTATATGAATGAAGCTATTTGTTTGTGGATTACTAACAATATGCATCTGAATGCTCTGCAATAATCTAGAACAAATGTTAAATGCCACTACAGAAAATAAAGCAGAAAAGTGTGTGGAAAAAAATATACATGATTGCTAAAATGTTTAGCCAAGACCACAGCGGTATCAAGGCTTCAGGCCAAATCAGGCCAAATCTATTCCAGTCCTGGACACTGGTGAGATCCGGAAAGATACTAAGGCAGAACTGTGAGAGGACTTCCTGAGAGTCTGCAGTAGACTGGCCTGTCTGAGTGACAGGACAGGGGTGGTGTATATGCTCACTTCCTCCCCCACACACACGCACACACACACACACACACACACACACCCTCTCACACACACCTCACCCTGACATCCACCCCACAAGCCCCGGCTTCTTTACAAATCCCCCCTGAGCTGGGAGGCGAGGGGAGCGCTGCCTCAACACTTGATTGACAGGAGCTGTGGAGTGGAAAGGTTTTACACGAGAGACTGGAGCCCTTCGACACACACCACATAGTCATGTCTCTGGCCGTCCTCTCCGACCCCAACCATGCACACGCACGCACACACACACACACACACACACACACACACACACACACACACACACACATACAGGCCCGCTCGCACAGAGACTCACACATTTGCTAGTCCTCCCTGACAGTCGATGGCAGGCCCTGTTCCCCTGGGACGGAGTGAGAGGACCGTAGAACAGAAACCACACACTTCTACCACAGCTACTACTGCTGCTGCTACTCTCTCTCTGCTTCTCCACCCACACCACCACCACCCACAACACTACCCACCACCACTCACTACTCACCACTCACCACCAACTGCCACCACTGCTTCTGGAGCTGAAGCTGAGCCACAGGGATCAGACCTCCCTGATGGCAGCTTACTGTGGATCACATGTGGCCCTAATCTGGCCCTTATCTGGCTCACTGTCAGGTGCGGTGAGGACTGCTGTACCCATGCTGCTTCACTCACTGCTTAACCTCTAGTCCAGATCCAGTGCCTGTGCAGTCATTCTCTAGAGCATATCCGGGCTAGATCTGGGCCAAGTCTGCAGACTTGAATATGTCTTGTTCTGTTGCCCAGCATCTTTAAGCTTCTTCCTCTTCCTGCCCTGGTGAGAGCCAGGAATGGGCCAGCTTTGGCCCAAATCTGGGGCATTGAGTCTCTGAAGAGGGTTGGTCTCCACCTCTGCAAATCCCTGTCTCAGACTTAGTCATGGTCAGGCAACTTTGAGATGCAGGGACAGAGAGGGGGTTTGTGTGTTTGTGTGTGTGTGTGTGTGTGTGTGTCTGGCCACAGATCCATGGGTGCGGGACAGCGCCATCGATTTTTATATGATAGCACATCAAATGGCTTCATCGTTCAGAGAACACTAAGCTGGTCTGGCAACTTCTTTTCTTTTTTTTTTTCTCTCCATCTTCCTCTATTGTTCTTTCTTTTCTTGTCCTCTTTTCCTTTCTTCTGTTAGCCTTCCATTCTCCTTCTATCTCTTCATTTCCTTACCCACTCTCTTTCTTTCCTTTTTTTTCTTTGTGTCCCTCTCTCCTCTATTAAAAGTCCCTTTTAAGACTCAAAGTACCTCCCTCTTCTTTCTCTTTTTACTGTTTTATTTTTTCTTCCTTTCTTTTCTTTCCACGGAGATCTGGACATTGTCCTCGACCATCCATCCTCCTCCGGCCTCATATTGAGCTGCCAGTGCACCACGGCGTGTATCATTATCACATGACTAATGTCAGAAGAAGAACGCAGGAGGGGGAGAAAAGGGGAAACCAAAACACAAAAGAAGGAGAGATTCTTCAAACGCCCCATTCAGAACGCCCCATTGCACTCTGGGAAATGAGAAGTGTTGTCTCGCTCCCCTGGCTTCAGTGCTCACGGCTGTTGCCCCTGCTAGGACTTTTAAATGAAACAAATGGCGGTGGGGCACTAAAACAGCAGAGTCAGAGTGTGTAAGTGTGTTGTGTGTGTGTGTTTATGTACCAGAGAGGAGGAGGTTCACACACACACACACACACACACACATTTTCTGATCCTCTGGGCGTGTCCCCTTTTCTTTCAGCTCCCTCGCATTCAGTCAGGATGAAAGTTGGAATGGTCGGCTCGTTGCATTAGAGCACTTAAAACTCTCAAAGCCTTGAGTCGTGCTGGTAGCATCTCCACTCTCTCGTCACGACGCGGCTCTGCTTGGCTTGTTGTTGTTGTTGCTGTTGTTGTTTGTTGTTGCTGCAGTGAGTATGAGAGTTGCCACAGGTCCTCTGGGAATCTTTTGGAGAGAACATGTGCTTCCAAGCGGCACTGCTTTGAAAAGGGAATCTCTTCTCTCACATTTCCCCCTTTTACTTTCTCTTTCTTTCCCTCTTTCACTCTTTTCCTCTTTCTCTCGCTCTCTGTGCCCCAGGCTGAAATTCCTAGTCTGGAACAGCTCATATGACCCAGGCCCTCATGTTCCTGTGCTCTCTCTCCTCCTCCCTCTGAGCTCTGGGCTGTGCATGTAGATTGGGGTCTCTGTGTTTTCCTATGGAGCACCAGTGCTAACGATGACAGTGTGTGTGTGTGTGTGTGTGTGTGTGTGTGTGTGAGTGTGTGTGTGTGTGTCTGTAAGAGGCCTTGACATAACACATGTTCAATGCTTCTGTTATTATATGTCCAGAGATGTAGAATTCTGGATTTCTGTGTTTGGGTTTGCAAGTGACCCTGACGATAGCTTTGTTTGTTTGTTTATTTATTCATTCATTTTATTAATTTATTCTTAAAGTGATAGACTTGAGTATTTCCTATACTCTAGCCCTGTTGTTCAAGCTCACTGAGTGCTGTCAGTAGGAAGATGAATCAAGAGAATTTGGTCCAGCTTAGACCGAATAGCGAACCAGCAGCTTACACTAACTGAATGGGGCCATGGGGAGTGAAGCTGACGTGAATTTATGGCCCCACTCAGTTAGCGTTAGCTTCTGGTTTACTAGTCGGACAAATTCTTAGCCTGACAAGCCAGACGATAACATCAAAATGTAACCGTAAACATAACCGACAGACCAAGCTCAATCCTAGGGACGGAATCAGCGGTTGCCTTTAAACTGGATAGCACTTCGACCAATCAGAGCAATGTTGGCAAAACAGCAAATACATTCTTGTTTGAAACGAATGACTTGAGTGTCTTTATTTGCTCAATTTTCAAAGAAAATCCCAAGTTTAACTCTTACCCCAAGTTCAACTCAAAGTCGATGCCAAAGCCGATTCAAACAACCGCTATTTCTTGGCCACTCAGTTGATTTGCACCATCACAGCCCTGTCATTATTGTGCTAAGCCCGCCCAATGACTCTCTCCATACATAGAGCATTGTGATTGGTTTTACCAAGCCTGTGTAAGACCAGTGGTAGTCCTACTAATGGTGTGTGGCTAGATGTAGCCGCTGAGCAAAACTTTGCTACTGCAAGGGTGCATCTAAATTTTTAGGCTACCAAATTCACTTTCTCGCAGACAGCACATGGCAACCTTGAACAACAGGGCAGTGGACAGCGCTTGAACTGTTGTGTCACAGTTGTTGTCTGTTCTGACTTCTAGTATTCTGCTGCAGGCAAACTTAAGTTGGCACTTGGTCTGGGTTCTTATGTATAGGCCTGACCTACTGCCATAAAGCAATTGTTCATGTATGTAGTTGCATACAGTTGGACTCTGTAATTTGTTTGTCTGTTATGTCTCTATCTGCTGGTCTGCGTGTCTTACTATCTGTAGCTCTTTCTATCTACACTCCTCTATAGTGTCTGTGTGTGTTTGTGTGTGTGTGTGTGTGTGTGTGTGTGTGTGTGTGTGCACCATGCATATCTTGCTATCTGTAGCTCTTCCTATCTACCAGCCGCTTGTGGTGTTCTATTGGGAGGATGTGTTTTTTTTAAAGGCCCCTGTGTGTAATGTTTAATCCTAACAGGCGTAGCGAGTCGCCATCTGTTAGCTTAACCCTGAGTCTTTGGAGATGAGTGGTAGCCGATGCCCTCGCCAGAAGCCTGGCGCTGCGCTGGGGAATTGGGATGGTAGAGATGAAGGTAGAGGCCCCTGACAGGCCTGGAGCTCATTCCAGTGGTGTGTATGTGTGTGTGTGTGTGCGTGTGTGTTTGTGTGTGTGTGTGAACATGGAAGTGGAGGCCTCAAACAGGCCTGGAGCTCATTCCAGGGATTTGTGTGTGTGTGTGTGTATTTGTGTCTCTGTACAGGGATGGGGCAGGAACCACCACCATCCCCACCCTCCTCTCCCCCAAATCACACCCCCCACCCCACCCCTCTCTCTCGCCTCCCACCTGGGGCCTGTGCTGCCGCTACTGCCTTTGATTTTCACTCCTGCATGGCGGCAGGTCATAAAACATTCAACAGGCTCTTCCTGCCCTCACCGGAGAGCAGAGGAGAAGAGAGGGGTGGAGGAGAAGAGAGGGCCAAAGGGGAGGAGAAGAAAGGAAGGATAGTGGAGAGGGGTGGAGAAAGAAAAGAGGAAAAAGGGTGAAAGAGAAAGAGGGGAGGAGAGGAGAGAAAAGGAGAGAGTTTGAGAGGACTTGAGATGAGAGGAGATGAGAGAGGCAGAGAGGAATAGGGAGAAGAGAGGAGTGGAGTGGTGGGGTAGAGAGGGAGGGAGTGGGGTGGGGGACTGGAGACTGGACTAGGCAGTCGGTCAGCTTTTGAAAGGCAAGCAGCCTCTAAAAGCTGCTGCTTTGGCCTGCAGCACTCTGTCAGAGTGAGTGGACATCTGTAGGGGTGGGGGTTGGGGGGGGCTGCAGGTTGTGTGTGTGTCAGTGTAGGTGTGTGTGTGTGTGTGTGTGTGTGATAGGGAGAGAGAGAAAATATTGAGAGAGAGAGAGATGTCTTTTTTTCGTATTATATTTTTCATTGTGTTCATTGTGTTCATTCTATGTGCATCGCTTTGGTTTGTCAGTGTTATAACTTAAATAAACCAGTTTTGATTTAAATTTAAATGAATTGTGTGTGTGTGTGTGTGTGTGTGTGTGTGTGTGTGTGTGGTGTGTGTGTGTGTGTGTGTGTGTGTGTGTGTGTGTGTGAGACAGAGAGAGAGAGAGGGAGAGGCCACAGACAGAAAGTGCTTGAACAGTAATGGCCAAGCAAAAGTAAAAGGCGAGAAACAGAAGAGCTCACATGCATGCCCTCAGAGTGAACACGTGTCTGTAGACACACACACACACACACACACACACACACACACACACACACACACACACAGACAGGCAGACTGACAACCTAACAGATAGGCAGACCAGTCTGACCACCGAAGAGGACATTTTTAGAGCAGAGCTGTGACCTGCCCGCCATGTGACCCTGCTGAGGCATCGCACCTGAGTGTCCTCTCGTGTGACGGGAGGGGAGGGAGCCCTGTCCAAGCGTCAGTGGACACACACACACTCACACACACACACACACACACACACACACAGAGATAGAGCTCTAGTGCACACACTCACACACACACACAAACTCTGGCAGATAGATCGCTAACACACACCCACACCCACACACACACACACAAACTCTGGCAGATAGATCGCTAACACACACCCACACACACACACACACAAACTCTGACAGATAAATCGCTAACACACACCCACACACACACACACACAAACTCTGACAAATAGATCGCTAACACACACCCACACCCACACACACACACACAAACTCTGACAGATAGATCGCTAACACACACCCACACACACACACACACAAACTCTGGCAGATACATCGCTAACACACACCCACACCCACACTCAAACACACACTGACAGACAGAGATCTAATGCACACACTCTCTCACAAACACACATACACACACACACACTGACAGATAGATCACTAAAACACACACACGCTCATACAGTAACAGAGCTCTACACTGTCCAAACCTAATGCGTTACTGTAACGTTGAGAAGTCAGGTTGTACTGTCACCTCAGTGTGCCAGCTGACACAGTGCACATAAGCACAAACACACACACACACACACACACACACACACACACACACACACACACACACACACAGAGTAATATTTAACATCAGTTCTGTGCTAGACAGAAGCACTGCAGCACTGCTGTGGTTATGAGTTGTGTTCTAACCGAGAGTATAGCTCTTTCTCTGTGCTGTGATGGTGGTATGCTGAGTGTGTGAGAGACTTCTTATGTGTGTCCTGTGCAGGCACACATCCTGTTCTTTCCTCTCTCCGACATCAGGCCATGATCACAACAGTGTGTGTCTGTGTTTGTGTATGTGTATGTGTGAGACAGAGAGAGTGTGTGCGTGTTTGCTGTTGGATGGGCTGTTGATTGTAATTTTCGGTGAGTATAAAGCTCACTGTTCATATACTGTATTTGTGTGTGTGTGTGTGTGTGTGTGTGTGCGCGTGTGTGTGTGTGTGCACCAGGTAAGCTCCCAGTGTGTGTGCTCAGTGAATGCTCCTCTTTCAAGCACGTGGCAGCAGCAGCAGCAGGCAGGACAAACATGCGCGCACGTACACACACACACACACACACACACACACACACACACAAACACACACACACACACACACAAGAATTGGCAGTGCCCTTGTCTCTGTCTGTCTGTCTGCCTGCCTGGGCTGGGCTGGGCATGAGGCTGACAGAGCAGGTATCTCTGCATGAGCACAGCTGCCCCATGTCTGCCTGCCTCGGGTGCCCACCCACTGCCACAGACAGTGGGCACCACAGAGGAGCCTGTGCCCGCTCCCTCTCTCTGCACTGTTCCCTGTCCACCCATGTTTGACTAGGGACAGTGCCTGTTCTCTCACTGTCAGAACCAATCTCTCTCTCTCTCTCTCTCTCTCTCTTTTTTCCTCTCTCTCTCCCTCTCTCTCTACCTCTCTCTCTTACTCCCTCTGTGCCTGTACATAGTGTACAGACAGTCAGACCACAAGCACTCTAAATGCACTCAGTCAGTCATGCTCCCCCTGGTGGCTGTGCTGGGTAAATCCCACACACCTTTGATCTAAACTGACAGCTAGACAGCTATCCTGTGAGGAGCTACATCGAATCAGGTTCAGTAGTTCACTGGATCATCACACCACAGCACAGCTAATGCACTGATAGCGTAGCTCGCTTAATGGGGAATCAAATGGAGGTTGACTGATTGTAAGTCGCTGATGTCTGTGTTGCCATGCCTGCAATGTTGTGAGGGGAGAGCTAGTGGGATCTTGCCTGGCGTTGTGGCCAAAAAGCAAGCAGAGCTGTTTTGGCAAAGCCTGAAGGATTGTGGTTAATTTGTGAATGGGTGCGGCTGATAGAGTGACGCTGTGAGCGATGATGGTGTGGAGTGGGGCATGATGGGGAAAAAAGAGAGATAGAAGCAACACGACGCGTGACGGCCCGCTGCCTCACTGACAGATGTTCCCCTGACAACAGTCCCACCACGACAACGCTGAGCCTCTGGCGATGGTCCCAAGGCATTCATCTGCAGACGGTCTGATGATGACAGCCCTCTGGCAGTGATCATCTCACAGCCCTGTTGTGGTCCGGCGAAAGGGAGCTCCTACCACTTATGACTATAGAACTGATCACACCAGATCTTAGAGCAGACCTAAGCCAGATCAGAGCCAGATCTGGTCCAGATTTGGGCCACATCCATGCCAGATCAGATCCAGATCAGGGCTAAATCAGAGTCAGATCAGTACTGTTTTAAAGTCAACTACAATTTTGAACAGAACATGTACCATATACAGTATTCAGGATTCATGTGTTTGCTGTTTCCTAAACCATCTTATTGCTGCTTCATACAGTATGTAGCTACTGATCAATATATTTGCAACACTAAAATGGGAATAACAAGACATTCCTTCTACAGAAATTCTATGTTGATGCACGGAACGTCTATCTGTGTGCCGTCTATCTACACTGCGGAAAAGCCTAGTCTCCGTGTTCCACATGTTTATTCTCTATGAAGTACGTGATGAGATATTCCAGCCTGATCATCCCCCTCATTCATAAAAGCTGTGAGAAGTGTAGATACTCTGCCCTCGTTTTACTGAATGGCTATACCCTGTAGGGAAATAGTAATGTTTCTGCTCCCTCAAATGTATTTTGATATCAAAGCAGGGGTGCTTGTGTACGTGCCCAGTTTGAGTGAGACGCAGCTGCTAATGCCTTAATCTCACCTGCAGGATTACTATGCAGTAGCCTTCCTTCATCCTACCCCTAGCTAACACACACACACACACACACACACACACATACACAGCACAGAGACAGACAGACAGACTGACTGACAGACGCCAACACACAGCCACAGACATAGAGAGAGCCTTCCCCATTCCTCCCAGCTCACATGCTAAAGAGGAGACCTCCCCCCACACTGCTTTCTACCAGCAGCATGAAAGTGAGAAGTGGAGCGTCTCTCCAAACAGGCACATCAAACTGCGCTGTCGAGGAGCAGAGAGGAGAAGAGAGGAGAGGAGAGGAGAGGAGAGGAGAGGTGGAGAGAGGGGTGTACAAAGCACAGAGCAGAGAGGAGAGAAGCAGCTGGTCCTGGAAGTTGACCTTGCCAAAGGAAGAGGCAAAGCAGGCTGGAAATGATGCTGTCAAGATCACTACTGCCTAAGCCTTGAGAAAGAGGGAGAGAGAGAGAGAGAGGGAGAGAGAGAGAGAGGGAGAGAGAAATGGATATAATGTATAAAGACGTGGATGAAGAACAGCACTCACACACACACACACACACACACACACACACACACACACACCACACACACACACACACACACACACCTTACACCGGAGGTCGTTTATGTACACACAAGTCACTCTCTCTCACTCACTCTCACTGTCTTCGACACCCATCCACATCCACATCCACACACACACACACACTCCAGCTCTCTTTCTGGCCACCTTCGTTCAGTAAGTCATTCTCTGGAGTGGAGGCGGATGGCTTCTGACAGTGCTTCACCTCCCCACCTCTCTTCTCCTTTTCACACACACAAACACACAAACACACACACACACACACACACACCACAGAGTATTTACACTGAGGAGTAAAGATTTATCTGCCTAAAGCATAATCGTTGGAGAGAGTATCATTATCCCCATTCACCTCAGTAAGTTGTTGAACCACTGAGTTGTTTAGCTGTGCAGCATTAGGTCTCACTCCCTGTGTGTGTGTGTGTGTGTGTGTGTGTGTGTGTGTGTGTGTGTGTGTGTGTGTGTGTGTGTGTGTTATGCTGTATGCGTGCAACTTTTGCTTTTGCTTTTTACCATTAAAGCTTAACTTATAAACTCAGCATTATACTCCCCCTTCATTTTCTGTCGTTTTTTTTTTTGTAAGATTTTAGAAAGGTTATGGATAGAGATGGAAATGAAACTTTCATACTTTCTATTTATTTATTATTATTTATCTATTTATGACACGTACAGTCAGTGATCTCATATGCCTAAAGCAAGCTGAAGGAGCACAAATTGATGAGACCACATTGCATCTCTCCCATGATGCAACAGTTTTCAGAGGTCGGGAACACGCTGTCATCTCATAACCGATGCTTTAGTGGCCCCCCACCACCACATACACATACACACACACACACACACACACACACACACACTCACACGTACACACACACAGCCCCCTAGTGTGAATCCGAGCTGCTCATTTTTTAGCTCAGATGAATGCACAGCCATAGGCTTTCCCCTGTGCAGCTTTTAATATGAATGCATTTGCAAATAAGCAGTGAGAGGCAGCACACGCATACACACACACACACACACACACACACACACACACGCATACACACACACACACACCACTCTATCAGCAGTAGGTAGCTCCTGAGTTGTGTGGCCCCAGTCGGACGGGAGCCGTGGGCCGTACCCTGTTTAAACGGACACATATTGGTTTTGCTGAAGTGCTCCAAGGTAATGGTCTTAAACATGTCATTTAGGATACTCCTCAGTTGAAAATGATCACTGCCTCAGGGATGAATTTTCTGCTCGTAGTCAATTTTTCTTTTTTTTTTTCTCTCTCTCTCTCTCTCTTTCTCTCTCTCTCTCTCCTTAACTCCTCCTCTTCTCCAACGTGACTGACCAATTACAGCGCAGAGGCAGCCCTTACCTATCTATTTTACACCACTGCAGCTCCATGGCACTGGAATGCCCAGTGTGCCAACCCAACTGGTACACATGCACACACACACACACACACACACACACACATAGAGGAGCCAACCCTTCCAGTATCAAACAACTGAGGTGATACCAACTTACTGTAGCTCAGCAGCCTCACTGCATCAGAGGTATGTGGAGATGCTAACCTGTCCCTCCCTAATGCACTATAGAGCAGAGATCTATAGAGATGCCCAGCTTGTCCCCAACTGTGTTCCATTACACGCAGTCCAGCTTACTTCATCACTGAACTGAATAGCTGATTGACATACTAAGCATACATTGTGGAAAGATGGCCAACATAATAAATACACTGTTTTATAGGTGCTGGATGGAGACACACACACATACACACACACACACATACACACACATGCGCGCGCACACTCATAGACACACGCACAAACATACACATTGTAGGGATTGGCCAGATTACTAAGCATACTATGTTTTATACCTGTTGGATGTAGGCACACACACACACACACACATAGATACAGAGTCAGTGAGGCCATTGGCCAGATTACTAAGCATACTATGTTTTATACCTGTTGGATGTAGGCACACACACACACACACACATAGATACAGAGTCAGTGAGGCCATTGGCCAGCTTGCTAAGCGTACTGAGCTGTATAAATGCCCTTTTTACCATCTTTCAGAGCCTCTTATTAAGCTGAGGTAATGCCTCTTTGAAATGGCAAAGCTTTCATTCCTGAAATTATAGTCACACAGAGAGACACCATTTCTTCTGATGTTGAATGAAGATTGTGGAAGATTGCTGCTTTGTGTAATGCCAGAGCTATCTATCCTAATAGTAACCTTACTGGTGTTACACAATGAAACCATTTCAGACCGCCACTTTTTGTTGTATTGTTACAGACAAACATGTTGAGGGACACCGAAAAGATCAAATGTCCTTGCCAGAGCTGTTTACTGCAGCATGGGGAAAAAATACAATATTGATTGGGTTAATGGATCCATTTCTTTCGCCTTCATTTAGTCTATTCAGCAAGCAAATTTGTCTGAATGGAGGTCATGTGGTGTATTGTTATCCGCTCTTTGGTTGCTGGTAATTCCCAATGCCAGAGAGCATGACTGTTTGAAGTCAGAGCCATTCATTGCAATTAAGGGAGTCTGCTAATGTTTCTAACAGCTGTCCCAGGGACAGGGATGGGAGATTTTTTTTTTTCATTGCTGTTTGAGTCAGATCTTTTTTGCGTGGTGTTTGCTGTGAAGTGAAAGTAACTGTGCCTGTGGACCTCCAAAAATGCCCAATATGAGTGCTTGTGTTTGTGTGTGTGTGCGTGCGTGTGCGTGTGCGTCTGTGTGTGTGTGTGAGAATCTGCTTAGTTTGCAATGGAGCTCTTGATGTTATCTCCCATCAGATCTCCTCAATGTTCCTTTGTGAAAATGACCTGTTTAACACC
Source organism: Tenualosa ilisha (assembly GCA_015244755.2). Taxonomy (NCBI): domain Eukaryota; kingdom Metazoa; phylum Chordata; class Actinopteri; order Clupeiformes; family Clupeidae; genus Tenualosa; species Tenualosa ilisha. The sequence continues at coordinate 20,223 of PYXC01000950.1, read as the reverse complement.
TCATAACACCTCATGGATATCCCCAGTAACCCACCCGTACACACACACATGCTTTTACACACTCACACTGCGCTAAGTGGGAAATGACAGGTTGGTGGAAATTGTGGTTCACCTTGTTAAGATGCAGAGGGCGAGAATAGAGGACTCTAAGTGGGCGGATATCAGGGGTCAGGGGAGGACCGAGCACCTCAGGCACACTGATCTGGCTCTGATCTGGCCCGGATCTGGCTCTGATCTGGCCACATCTGATCGATAGAGTACAAAGGGAGAGCAGTCCAATTTATTAGTTTCCTGTGGTTATGGTGTGGTAGTGTGTCGTGTGAGGCCTGTGGTGAGTGTGTGTGTGTGTGTGTGTGTGATGATATACCACATATGCTGTGTCTGGCCCTCATACATGAAATGGTGGTGTAGCATTCAGAATTCCGAAGGGTCTGTGAGTCTGTTTGAGCTTTACATTACATATGTACCTCAGTCAGGAGAGGGACTGTGTGTGTGTGTCTGTGTGTGTGTGTGTGTGGTCAGGAGAGAGAGCAGTGAGATCAACAGGAGGACAGTGGGAGAGATGAGTAACCAGCAGGCAGACAAGTAGGCAGATGGACCTGCCCTAGGCTCAACTCACACCACACACACACACACACACGCACGCACGCATGCACACGCATACAAAATGCATTTTTTCTCACTAACATGATACACACACATGCACACTACACTCTTTAACACAGACAGATACTGACATACACTTTCAACAATCATACATACACGAATTAAAGCACACACATGAATAGACACAGATAGGTACTCTCTCTCTCTCTCGCTCTCTCTCTCTCTCTCTTTTTTTCACACACACACACACACACACACACACACACACACACACACACACACACACACACTCACACACACAGTCCAGCACATGGGGTGTGGTAAATAGAGTGTGGTTGCGGATGACGTCTGTGCTGGTGTGGTGGAAAAGCAAACCCTCTTCCCCGCTGTGTGTGTGTGTATGTGTTTGTGTGTGTGTGTGTATGTGTTTGTGTGTGTGTGTGTGTGTGTGTGTTTGTGTGTGTGTGTGTGTGATCTTTCTGGTCTGATTCTCTTCTCCTTCCCCATCTCTCTGTTCTGCTAGGTCTCGCTCTGTTTGCACAAGCTGCTGCTATGGAAATTTGGGTTGACTGGAGTAGAAACTGTGTGTGTGTGTGTGTGTGTGTGTGTGTGTGTGTGTGTGTGTTTGTTTATATGCACTTGTCTCTGAATGTTCATCATCCTGAGTGACAAGCAATAAGAAAGTGTGTGTTTGTAAATGCATTTCGACATATCAACAATACTTGTGTGTATCTGTGTGTGTTCCCTATCTAATGTATGTGAGAGTAAGCAACTCACATATACACACACTGCAGGCATAATTATGGCCACACACACTAATCAATAATGTTGTAGTGGTGTGTGTGTGTGTGTGAGTGTGTGTGTGTGTGTGTGTGTGTGTGTGTGTGTGTGTGTGTTTGTGTGTATGTGTGTGTGTGCCATACATGCTACATGTGAAGGCAGTGTTTGTGTTTTGTTTGTGTGCATGAGTATTGCATGACTAGCCTTTAGCTGAGGTGCCGTTACCATGAAAAGACTAATCAGCTGTGTGTGTGTTTGTGTTTTGTGTGTGTGTGTGTGTGTGTGTGTATATATGTGTGTGTGTGTATGTGTGTGTGTGTGTGTGTGTTGTTTCCATTCAGTAAGCGGAAAGACACTGATCAGCTCTGTTTATGCATGAACGTGTTTGCCAAAGTGAAGAGGTGTCAGCTCTGCTGTGTTTGTGCATGTGTGTGTTTGCAGATCAGGGTGTGTGTGTGTGTGTGAATGTGTGTGTCTGCAGATCAGTGTGTATGTGTGTGTGTCATTACTCAAACTCAGGAGGTCTGAATCCTGTTGTTCTGTTCTGTACCGCAGGAGGTTGAAGTGTTTGTGTGTGGGGGGTGGGATTGTGTGTTTGTGCGTGTGTGAGTGTGTGTGCACACACATTAAAGCAGAGGACAAATGTTGATGTTGACTGAATTTTTGGGTTACCTTGTTACCAAATTCGGGTGGGTTTCCCTGGGCCACATACACAGGGACAGGTATGTGTGTGTGTGTTGGTGTGAACATGAGCAGGAGTGTGTATATGTGTTTGTGTGTGTATATATATATATATACAGTATGTATGTATGTGTGTGTGTGCGTGCGTGTGTGTTTTGTAACACTTTGTCCTCCATTGCAGGTAGAATGTAAGAAGGCCCAGCCAAAGGAAGTGATGTTTCCGCCAGGGGCCAGGGGACGAGCCAGGGGTCTGCCGTACACCATGGACGCCTTCATGCTGGGGATGGGCATGCTGAGTGAGTACACACACACACACACACACACACACAAAGGCAGGACCCAGGGGTCTGCCGTACACCATGGACACCTTCATGCTGGGGATGGGCATGCTGAGTGAGTACACACACACACACGCACACACACACACCTTACACCCTACACAATAGAATGGCACCAAATCAGACTTGACCCACATAACCACACAGAAAGAAGTGCCTTATACGAGAAAACACAACATGACAGGATCTTAATTCATTTATCCCTAGTGAGTCTGACATAGTGTGTTAAAGGTGATTTAGAGGGCAGGTGATGAACAACAGAAAGTAGAGCTAGAGGCAGTGTTGTGAAGTCACAAGATGTTCAACCTCTTGCCTAACGACTTGAGTGAACATTCCAGAAATTATCAGTGCTTTACCTCAGACAAACTCCTCCCGGAGCAGATTGCTCATGTGAGAATACGAATCACAGAGCAGTCTTAAGAAGCGCTTTATCTAAATGAAATTAGAAAATGCAGAATGGCGAGACCTAGCCTTGTATAAGCATTTAAAAAGAGAGAAAAAAGAAAGAAGCGATCGCAGAAGAAGCCTGAGCCCATTATTTAAAGGAACTGTAAGTTTCTTATACGGCAAATCTCATTAAAAGTCTCCTCTCTCCAGTCCCTTTGTTTACTGGTGTTAATCGAGCCATTTATCTTTATTGCGCGACTGCGAGTGTATGTTTGCTGAAATTAATACGTGTTTAAGCCAGCACGGCGGATGGGTGTGCCCGATGGATAATTGATTTTAACGGCAAACGGACGCGTCGAGCCGGAAAAGAAGAACATTAGCATAGTTTTTAATACGGAGGATCAGCGAGCTGGAGGCTGACAGCAGGCCCGATAAAAAAGCCGGGGGCTTTATTTATGCACGTGCCCAGGGAGAGCAGGGGTGCTGTGACAGGGGGCCCTCACGTCTGCGTCAGGGGCTTGTTTACCTAGCCTTGTGTTCTTGTGCTCCTCTCACAAAAAACGCCTTTTTATTTTCTCCTCTTCCTCCCTTCGGTTTTGTTTATTTTCTTCCTCTCTGGTTGAATCCCAAGGCCCTGTCTCCCAAAAAACGTTCCTGGCATGAATTGAATTGATCTGAGCCATGCCAGTTAAGTCTTTTAGGGTTCAGGGTTTAGGGTTCGAGGGGACATAAGGATTCACCAAGCGAGGGGTTTATAAACCTTTATATGGATGAATATTTATAAACTTTTTGTTCATAGACAGCCACACACACATGTAAAAACGTACACACACGTGCACACTCACTCTCTCCCACGCACACACACACACACACACACACACACACACAATATACTATGGAATTCATTTAAATGTTATTACCTGCAGACTAGATATGGTAGCTCAGCAGAAGCCCTCTGTCAGAGTAATTTCCTGCTTCTGCCACTGAACCCGTTTAGCGAATTGCTTCTTTTGAAAGAACACAAGTCTCATGGACCTTCTCAAACTCAGCTCTTTTTTCTGTTTGTTTATGTTGTGGTCTCTCAGGTTACCCAAACATCGTTGCAACATATGGCCGCGGATACACTGGATTTGCCCCCAGCTATAGCTACCAGTTTCCCGGTGAGTTATGCGAACATATGACTCAATTTTGTCTGGCTTTGCGCTGATCACACAGCTGCCTATAGCATGGTTGTAAAAACACACACTTTAATTTGCTAGTTGCTAGTAGTTTTGAGATGTGGACAGAAGGAAGCTAGACGATTTTTTTCATCTCTCACAGATTCACTCTTAAACACATGCACGCAGGTGCGCGCACGCACACACACACACATATATACACGAGCAAACATATAAACACAAACACTTGGGGAGCATCTGTAATTGGCTTGGTTGTGTTTTAGAGATAGTGATCTCTGTGTGTGTTTGTGTGTGTGTGTGTCTTTGTGTCTTCTGGAGCTGTTGGATGTTGAGCTGCGTGTGCAGGAATGACAGCGTGACTGGACTCTTTGTACAGCAATCTGAATCTGGCAACACAGAGGACGTTGAGTGTGTGTGTGTGTATGTGTGTGTGTGTGTGTGTGTGTGTGTGTGTGTGTGTGTGTGTGTGTGTGTGTGTGTGTGTGTGTATGTGTGTGTGTGTGTGTGTGTGTGTGTGTTTGTGTGTGTGTGTGTGTGTTTATAGTGCATAGAGCCCTGACGATGCCTGCTGCTGATGTATGCAAATCCTCTTGTCAGTAGAAACAAAGGGAACATCTTCTCAGCTTGGGTCGTCCGTGTGTTTTTCCTTTTTCCTTTTCTCCTTTCACTTGGCTCCGCTGCTCCAGGGCGGCTCACACCCACCTTCACTCTGGAGCCGCAGGCAAAACCAGAAATAGCCAACAGTGCCGCAAAACACCTGCTCCATTTCTCCCTGCAGAATTATACATTCGGTCCCGGGTACTAAGTTTCCTCAGAGCAAAGCGACACCTCAGTGTTAATGTTTCTCATTAATGAGGAGTCATCATCTGTGAGGAGACTGTGTCACTTCTTTCTCTCCATCTGTGTAGAACTTGAGAACTCCATGACCTGGACTTGAGTGGGTTGAATTAGAGAGAGAATTTTTTTTATTTTTTTTTTATTAGAAAGACTCAGATAGACATTTTAAAGTATGGTACTGCTATATTTTTTTTATCAAGCACAGTGGAAGTCAATTAAAATTACTCTTTTGGGAGCATAGTTGGTCTGTGAACTAGATTCCACAAACTTTGCACTATCCTTGTTACATAAAGGTCAACAAGTCAATAAGTAAAAAACAGGAAACAAACTCTTCATTTATAATGCAGCCATAGTGGTATCACATTGACTATTACCTATAGCGGGAATTGACAAAGTAAGAGGCACTACAACAGGACACGTTTAGTTGTCCATAAGTTAGTAAAAATGTGGCTGTGTTGGCTTCCATAAGGATCCATGTCTATTCTGCCACCAATAATTTCAGTGGGGTTTTTTGTGTAAACTATGACAGGTTTAGGCTGTGTGATGAGGCCAGATGTGTGTGTCAGTGTGGTGCGTGTGTTGTGACAGATTGAGTGTGTGTGTGTGTGTGTGTGTGTGTGTGTATGTGTTTTGTCTGTAAAAGAGCGAGTGGGTGGGAGGTTTGTGCTGCTGTGGCCTGGGGGTGCAGGAGGCTGACACGTCAGCCTGCCGGGCTACAGAGAGAGGGAGATGCCTGCAGGCGATATTGGGCACAGCATGCCCCGTGCCAACCTGCCTGACCATATGTGTGTGCATGAGTGTGTGTGTGTTTGGTTTCCGGCTTTATTGGAACATTTTTACATGCAGGCTGTTTGCAGCTCAGGTCCAGACATCCGCCGCTGCGCTGATAAGGCAGAATGGGAAATGTCAGACAGCTGCTTAGATCTCTGTAATAGGGTGTGTTTGTGTGTGTGTGTGTGTGTGTGTGTGTGTGTGTGAGTGAGAGAGAGGAAAAAAAGTCTATGTTCCTATTTGTGTCTGTGTATGTGTGTGTGTGTGTGTGTGTATGTCTGACAGGAGAGTGGGCGTTTGATGGGAGACACAGGTCTGACCAGCTCAAGTTGATCCTTTACTGATAAATGAGAGGCGGCGGTGACCACAGGCATGCCAATGAGCCCTGTTGACACTGGGAGCCAGTACGCTGATCTGGGACCAGTGCAAATGTCAGCCTGCTCGTCATCTCTCCTCTCTCCAGCGTCTTTCCATCAGCAGTAAACACATGCTGCAGTTATTGTTTGAGCCGGCCCTTATGCCCCTCCTCTCTCTCCCTGCCTCCACTTCCTCCGCTTGTTCATCATTCTCCTCCTTCATCTCCTCTGTCTTCATCATCTTTTCTTCTTCTCCTCTCCTTTCCTCTTCTTCTTCCATGAATTCTTCTCCTCTTCCTCACCCCCCCCCCTCATTTTCCTTCTCCCTTTCCTCTTCTTTCTTTCTTTATCATCTTTCATCTTCCTCTCACTGCTCTGCTTCCTCTTGCTTCTTCTCTCTGTCCTTATTGAAATTCTCCTCCTCCACCTCCCCTCCTCCTCTCCTCCACCTTCCCCTCCTCCTCCTCCTCCTCCTCCTGCTCCTCCTCTCTCCTGCTGATTAATCTACGGAGTGTCCTGAGGCCCAAAAAGGCTACTTTGGAGCAGTAATTAGATTGGATGAAGGATCGATGCCAGGGCCTCCACTCTCGCTTACCTCCTGTGGGTTTTTTTTTTTTTTGCTCCTCTTCACTTCTTTTGCTGGTCTCCCTCTCTCTCTCTTTCTCTGTCTCTTTTCTCTTGTTTGAATCTCTCTCTCATTCTCTCTGGTTCTCTCCCTCTCTCTCACTCTTTTAAAGAGGCTCCCCCTTCTCCCAATGCCTGTAAATGGACTTTTAATCCAAAGCAGATTGGCACAGACAGGAAAAGCACAGGGCCAGGTATCGATCACTTGGTTCAGACGCTGCTAAGCCAAAGCTAGATGGGGTGGAATTGGGGGGGGGCTTCATCTACAAGTAGTGCATAGGTGGCAGGATGGTGGCAAGATGGGGGGAGGGGGGTGGCACTGAGACACATACTGAAGAACGTAGCTGCATGGATCGCATGGATCACACTTGGCATTGGTAGAGCAATTGGTGAAGAAAGAGCTGTGTGTGTGTGTGTGTGTGTGTGTGTGTGCGAATGCACGTGTGCATGTTAGTGAGAGAGAGACAGCTCTTTTTCTAGTGTGGTGACTCGCACAGTAATGGGGGGCATATTGACAGATTGGGTAATAATGTGATGACTTTGGGGGCAGGTATGTGTGTCTTTGACTGTGTGTGTGTGTGTGTGTGCGTGCGTGTGCGTGTGCGTGTGCGTGTGCGTGTGCATGTGCGTGCTTGTCTATGTGTGTGTGCTAGCGAGTGTGTTGTATGTTGTGTGCCCAGGCAAACAGAAGGCCATTAGCATAGTTAGCACATTGGTCTCCTATTAGAGGTGCCATAAAGGCTGTGTTTAAAACCTGTGGCATCAGTCAGATAGATGGCCTAAGGGGTTTGTCCAGTTCTTATATAGTCTATGATGCACACAGACATCCTACCACCACACTATAGGCTACATAGCACACACAACACACACTACTGAAACAGCATGGATAAGGCCCAGTGTACATATACACACACACACACAGACACCACACAATACAATACAACAGCAAAAATCAGTACACACACACACACAGACCATACAATACAATACAACAGCAAAAATTAGTACACACAAACACATACACACACATACACACACACACACACACACACACAGACCATACAATACAATACAACAGCAAAAATCAGTACACACACACACACAGACCATACAATACAATACAACAGCAAAAATTAGTACACACAAACACATACACACACATACACACACACACACACACACACACAGACCATACAATACAATACAACAGCAAAAATCAGTACACACAAACACATACACACACATATACACACACACATACACACACACACACACACACACACAAAGACCATACAATACAATACAACAGCAAAAATCAGTAGCAATACACTGACAAATTCACAGGAGGAGAAGGAGGATGAAGGAGAAAGAAAATACAAACTTAATATCACACACACGCACACACACACACACACACACACACACACACATCCGCGTGCACACACACACACACACACACACACACCAGTCGGAGCCATTATTATAACCCCTGAGCCGTCAGCAGTCAGTGCTGTGTTTCTTCCCCTCCGACACGCATCAGATGCTGTCAGTGACCTTGGTGTGGTGCATGCAAGGTGAGCGGGAGTGTGTATTTGTGTGTGTGTTGTGTGTGTGTGTGTGTGTGTGTGTGTGTGGTGTGTGCACGTGCGTGCATGTGTGTGTGTGTGTGTGTGTGTGTGGCCCCCTCTCTACTGCTCGGGGGGGATTTCCAGTAATCTGTGTGCTGCCGGAGGTTAGAAATGCACTCACAGTGGGCAAGTGGAGCTCAGTGGGCGAGTGGAGCTCCTGTTGTTTTGGGCTCTTCAGTTTAGCTTAGGGCCAGGGTGGGCAGAGAGGTGAGTGGGGGTTACACTGGGAGACACTTGGGTAGGAGCAGGCCTGATCTCTGTCTCGCACTCTTGTGTGTATGTGTGTGCCTGTGTGTTTGTAAGAAAATGATGCATACAGTGTAGAAGTCAGCTGGTCCAAAGCTGTGCATTATGTATGGGTTTGACCTCCCTTTCAATTCTTCAAGTAACATGTTAGTAAGTGATACTAGCACAACGGGGTTTTAGGTCACTAGCTAGCATGCTCGACTCCTCATCCAAGATGCTGCGGGTCGCAGGTTCAAGTCTGGGAATATTCAGGGCTGAATTGTGCAGTTGACAGGTCACATATAGGCTAAATTGGTATGTATGTGTGGAAAAGAATGTGTGGGTGTATAAATTCATGTGAACACCTATATATAGGTAGTGTGTCAGCATAATAACAGCAAGAAAGGCTAACAGTTCTTCTTTTGCTATCACTGTTCACTTCCTTTTCTAAGTGGAGATTGTCATAAGCACAGATCAAATGTGTTTTTTTTAGCTCACCAGTTAAAAAGACATTTACAATTGTTCTTACAATAGAGAATTGATTTTTCTATTTCTCTAATAGAACAAAGAGGAGAAAATTGCCCAATCCCCCATAATTCCTTTGTGCGTAGACCTACCATCACTTTCAATTACATCGGCCAAACACGCACGCACACACACACACACACACACACAGATTTAATTTAAACAATTGAAGATGACAAAAGGGAAATTAGCAATTACAAGAGTTTTAGGTTTGAAAAAGTAATGAGGCCATTGTTGTCAGAGAATGAGGGAGATGAGAGGTAGAGTAGAGAAACAGTGGCAGCAACAGTAGTGTTTTAGCCAAGGAGCAGGGTGCACACACACAAACACAGCCTATTTACTCTCCTATACTCATTATCAATACATCTTGAGGGAAACAAGCACCAACACACACACACACACACGCACACATACATACATGTGTTGTGTGTGTGAATGTGAACTACCTTCTCCATTTACGTGTAATTTTGGTGAAAGTTTGTCTTTATTTGTTATTTAGAACTCAGAACTAGAACTAGAACTAGAACTGGAACTTAGCCTCAGACTTCGCTTAGCTAGTGACTGTTTGCGATCCTGAGACCAGAGCCATGTTAACCTGAGCTGCTGCTGCTGGTCTGCAGGTGCAGGGGAGTTGAGAACCGCGCACTATGCTACGCTGCTCCTCTTGGTGTGTGTCTAGGGTGATGCAAGACACTGTGCTGTCTTTATGGAGATGAACCATCTGTAGTGGTAGTAGGCAAGAAAGCAGGAGAGCGGAGGAGAGGTGTGGAGCGAGGGGACGAGAGGGAACGGAGAGAGAGGAGAGGTGTGGAGAGAGATAGAGAGAAGCAGAGGAAGGGAGGAGGGGGGTGAAAGACAGATGAGAGGAGAGGGGTGCAAAGGAGAGACTAAACAAGGAGAAGAGACTAGAAGAGAGGAGACAAGATGAGATGAGAGGGGAGGAGTGGAGTGGAGAGGAGAGGAGGGGATTGGTGAGGAGAGGAGAGGAGATAAGAGAGGAGACAACATAAGATGAGAGGGGATGAGAGGAGAGGAGAGGTGAAGTGAGGAGAGGAGAAGTGAGAAGCTCTGCCCTTCGAAGGGACAATTTCACACACACTCCACTCCCATTTCACTGATGACTGGCATTTCAAGTCATCAGTTTCATACATCCACACACGCACACACACACACACACACACACACACACACACACTCAGGCTCTCTCACTGACATATATTCACAGTACACACTAATACACATACACACACTCTGAGACATTCATATACACACACATGTAGGCTAACCAGCTGTACGGGGTCTGCATTGCATGCATAAATAAGAAGTCACTGAAGGTCATACTCCTAAAATACTTCCTGAGGTGGTTGAAGAAATCCTGAATAAACCGCTGAATATTCATTCCATCACCCACATGCTTACTCCGGCCATGCACACACACACACAAACACACACACACACACACAAAGGTCTTGCTCAAGCACACACACTCACAGGTAGCATGTATCAACTTCCGTAATCAGAACTAAGTAATAATGTCTACTATAGATGGTCACGGGAGGCTGGTGGTGGGTGACATGGACAGAGTTTTCTCTATCTCAGGAGAAACAGTGGAGAAACACAATGGTGGTGGTAACATAGGCCAGGACTGGGGGGGGGGGGGGGCAGTGAAGGTGGTAGTGGTGGTAACAGGTCTGGGGGGGGCAATGAAGGGGGTAGTAGTGGTAACAGGTCTGGGTGTGGGGGGGGGCAGTGAAAGGGGTTGTGTTGTAACACATTCTGTGGGGACAGTGATGGGGCTAGTAGTTGTAACACAGCTCTGGGGGGAACAGTGGGGGGATAGTGTTGGGAATACAGCTCAGTGGGGACAGTGAGGGGGACGGTGGTGTAAACACAACTCGGGAGAAACAGTGATGGGGGTGTTAATAGAAAAGTTAATCTGGGCAGACAGTGAAGGGGATGGTGGTGGAAATACAGCTTTCTCTGTGGTCTTCATCACCCTCCTCTTCCTCTACACGTCAGGTAGAGAGAGTTTTTCCCTCTATGTCAGGATGGTGAGGAAGGGGGACATTGATCAGGGCGCTGGTAACACAGCTCTGGGGATGGTGGTGTTTGAAACGGCATATGTTTCCTCTGTGGTCTTCCTCACCCTTAGGCCACTGAGTGCCCTCCTCCTCCTCAGCCTACTTTAGGTGAGAGCTTCTGCCACTGCCAGCTTTTAATGAGAGTGTTTGTCCTTAGGGGAGCATGTGCGTGTGTGTGTGTGTGTGTGTGTGTGTGTGTGTGTGTGTGTGTGTGTGTGTGTTTGTGTGAATGCACAGCAGGTGTTTAGGTGTGAGAAAGTGAAGCAACCTGTTAGGGCTTGGCTTGTTGTCTTGTTGCCTTGTTGTGCCCTTAGTGGTTGTTCCAGTGGTCACTAGTGGAGAAGACCACTATGGAAGAGGGGTGAGACCGGGTGAGACGGGGCTGGGCTGGGGAGAGGAGGAGGAGGAGGAGTTCTTGGTTGTTGGGCTAACATCCAGACTCAGAGAGAGAGGGATAGAGAGATGCTGAGAAAGAGAAAGAGGGGGGGGGGGAGAGAACAAAGGAATGAGGTAGAGAAGAAGAGACTTACTTCAGGAGGGAGAGCGAGAGAAAGGGAGAGAGAGAGAGATCGAAAGGAGGACAGAGTGCACGGGAGGATGAGAGAGAAAGACAGATGGAGAAAGAGAGGGTGAGAGAGAGAGGGAGAGAAATAGAATGAGTGCTCCAAAGCCTGAGCAGCTGTGTCTCCCCCATGCTGATCTCCAGTAGAAATTGCCTCTAATTGAAAAGGCAGCTCATTAGGCCAGTGGGGGGAGATGAGGGCCTGGAAAATGGGCCCTGACGTCTGTGTGTCTTAGTGTGTGTGTGTGTGTGTGTGTGTGTGTGATTTTGTGTATGTGTGTGTATGTCTGTGTGTGCGTGCACGCTTGGGTTTGAGTGTGCCTGTGTGCGTGTCGTGTGTTTCCGTGTGTCTGTGTGTGTGACTGAGTGCATGTTTGTTGTGTGTCTGTATGTCTGCGTGTACACATGTGAGTGTGTGCGCTAGTGTGTCATGTCGTTGCGTCTGTCTGTCTGTCTGTCTGTCTGCCAGCCTGTGTGTGTGTGTGTGTGTGTGTGTGTGTGTGTGTGTGTGTGTGTGTGTATGTGTGTGTATGCAAGTGTGTGGAAACAGCACCTGCTCCTGCTGTCACTCCCCAGTCAGCAGGCGTGAATCTCCATATGCAGTAGAACTGTAGAAGAATCTTCTGTGTCCCACTCCTTCGAATGTTACACCTGCCAATCAAAAGTTTAATCACAGCTCCTCTTGAAAGTTAACAACTTGATGAATGATAATTAATGACTTCTTTGCATTTTTATGGCCCGCACAGACACACACACACACACACACACACACACTCCCCTCTTTTTGCATACACCATAGAACCATGGTTGTCAATGCTGCTCAAGAACCCCCCCGACATACACACACACACACACATACACTCACTCCCTTTGTTCTGCACATTCTCCATCTCTTCACAGAGGACTCATCTAGATCCTCATTAGCTTAGCACACCTGGTCGCTAATCACTGATATCAATCACCTGTGTGTTTGGAGCCGATAGACAGCTAGCTCTGTGCAGGTGGGCTCCAGCAGTAGAATTGGATTGAGAGCCCTTGCAGTGGACTGTTCATGTTGTGTGTGTGTGCGTGTGAGTGGGTGTGTGTGTATGAGTGTGTTTTGTGAATATTATCAGTGCCATGTCCAGCCTGTGGTCAGCAAGGGGTACCCTTAATCCTTTATCCACATTTAAATCATCTCGCTGTTAGCGCTAGCATAGCATAGATCAAGCTCGCTAGAGGCTACTGTGAACAGGTGAATAGGCCCTTAGCCCCTGTGTCCCAGAGAGATAACACAGTCTCAGCAAGGGCGTGCTTATGTGCACAGTGGCCACCTTTTTGTCTGAGAGGAATTAACTGGGCTGGATGGCTACTGAAAAAAAAGATAAGGTCAGTGTGGGCGGATTTAATTTAGGAAGTTTGCAACAAAAAAGCTCTCCACACATGCAAACCTTGTGGATAGGGTGTGGTGGGTGAGCATGCTGTTTTTGCATTTCTTTTTTAGGGTATGGGGTAGTGGAGCGTTGTGGAGGTTTGCAGTTGTGGATATCACGATGGTTATGCATTACCACGCTGTGTGTGTATGTGTTTGTGTGTGTGTGTGTGTGTGTGTGTGTGCGTGCATGCATATGTGTGTGTGTGGAATAGCCTCTGTGTTTCTATATTCTCTCATTAGCAGTTAGCGCTAAAGCTCTCCACTTTCAGATTACTGCTCCCCATACCCCTGTGTGTGTGTGTGTGTTTGTGTGTGTGTGTGTTTGTGTGTGTGAGTACGTGTGTTCTCCATGCTCAGATTGCTGTTCCCCGTACTCCCGTGTGCTTTATGACCCTGCATTGGGACGAACGGAGGGGATGATTTGTTGCCACCAGAGAGTGCACAGTGCGCCGCCAAGCCGGTCGGCCTCCATGTATTACCTTGAGATTATTAAGCAAACTGTTTCCCCTTATATTGAATGGCCATAAAGATGTAATTGTGCATCATAAAACAGTGTTAAGCAGCTACTACAAGAGTGGCCACTGGCAGGCAATCATGCACACATACACAGATACACACACACAAAATAACATGAACACAAAAAGACACACACACACACACACACACACACACACAGACATACAAACTTTCCCGTGAAAGTCCTCAGACACGGCAGCACTTGAATACAAACAGACACGCACTGCCCTTAGAATGTCTTGCACACTGGTATATGCACACACACACACACACAAACATGAACAGACACAAGCACTTCCTTCTGATGCATGCACTGCCTTCAGAAAGTCATACACACACACATACACACACACACATGCAAGCACACACACACACGCACACACTAGTCTTAGAAGGTCCCCAACTATCTGATCAGTCTCTCTTATCACTTCAATGGCTGTTTCTCGTCTCGCCAGGTTTCCATCCATGGCTGAGACTCTTGCATGGAGTGGAGTGTTTGTTTGGAGGGTGCCATTAAAATTCATAACAAATTAAGACTGTTTACAGGGCCTTAATGAGCAGGGCCTCGGGTGGCCGTCTAATTAATATCACCGCTCCGGGGGGTAACGAGACAGGCAGCTCGTTAAGGAGGCGGAGCCCGGCCTCGCTTCCTGTCAGGGGTCTCCGAGCTTGTGAAGTCTTCTTAGGCCCTCCTGCAGGGACGGCGGGTTTTGGGACGGAGTCTGTGCCGGGATGAGGCCCGCGTCCGGTTTAGAGACCTTTTTACCAGCAGGCCACATCAGACGTTTTTCTGAAAACAATTCCCATCATTATCCGTTGGATCTGTGCCCACGCTCAAATGGACCTGACCTGTGTCAATGTCTCCCGCTGTCTGCATGTTTCTTTGAAGGGCCTTATTCTGTGTATAGTATTTGTCTAAAGTATTTGCATTGTGATTTACCATTTCTCTGCCATTTTCTTCTCTGTATTTTTTTACTGAAATGCTTTGTACTGAAGGCTATCTCCGTCTTGATGTAATGTATGTATTGTGTCTGCTTAATATATATATCTGCTTATTGTATCTATTGGGTCTGCCTGTTATGCTCTAGTCTCAGCTAGCTGTGTGTGTTGGGTCAGGTTTAGTTGTGCAGCGTGCGCATGTGTTCGGCATTTGTTGGGTCGGTGTGTGGTCGGTCAGATTGTGGGCTCTGCTAGGTGTGTGTTGACTCATACAGTGAGCTGAACTGTGTGCGTGTGTATGTGTTGGGTCTTACTGTACTGTAAACCGTGCTGGGCGTGTGTGTATTGGGTCAAGCTGTGGGCTGTGCTGTGTGGGAGTGTGTGTGTGTGTGTGTGCGTGTGTGTGTGTATGTTGGGTCGGTCTGTGTGTGTTCCACCCTGACGAAGTTTGTGTCACATAGATAGAGGAGGACGAGCCCGTAACCTTGGCGGTGTCCAGACAGTGCCATTAAACGCGGGTGAGCGCCCCCAATAACCCTGCTCTTTTGTAGTGCACTCAACGCACAAGAAATTATTTATTTTTCCAGACGGCCTTTCTGCCCGCTCCGCCGGGCACCGATACCGCAGTTACCACTCACTCTGATAGGTTTATGATTGTGTGAATATCCCCCTCGAGATGTAGGGGACCCAGGACACCCCCCCCCAACACACACACACACACACACATACACACACACCACTACTCATAAAGAATGGTTGCCGGCGCCATGACGAC
>PYXC01000950.1:0-2500 GCA_015244755.2 Tenualosa ilisha | reverse complement strand
TGTGTGTGTGTGTGTTTGTGTGTGTGTATGAAATAACATGGAGAAGTGGAACGCATTTAAACGGCGTCTTTATCTAGGTGGTAATAAAGGGTCCATGAAATTGATTTAATGCTGCGGCTCCGGCTCCTCTCTCCTGGGCGAGTCGGCGGTGCGGCGTGCAAAACCCAAAACAATGAAGCGGTGAGATCTATTAATTAACCCACCTAATCCTGCCCTACTAATCTCTCACAAGAACTTTGCTCTCTGCCGCCAAACTTTCTTCAAGCTGCCAGGGCCACCAGGGGATGAGAGAGAGTGTGTGTGTGTGTGCCTGTTTGTGACTGTGTGTGTGTGTTTGTGTGTGTGCGCATGTGCGCCTGTTTGTGACTCTGTGTGTGTGTGTGTGTGTGTGCGTGTGCCTGTTTGTGACTGTGTGTGTGTGTGTGTGTGTGTGTGTGTGTATGTGTGTGTGTGCACCTGTTTGTGACTGTGTGTGTGTTGTGGCAGAGGTGACAGTGAAGGAGTGATGCCTGCCAGGCTCGCAGGAGTTTAAAGCAGAAAGACTTCAACACTCTTCAACAGATAAACAGCACAGCGAATCAAATTGTGACTGACTGACTGGCTGGGTTTGGCCCAACTCTGGCCTGGATCCGGCTCTGGTCTGGCACTGTTTTCTTTTTCAGAATTTTCTGCTGTCTGGGCTGGCAGTCTGTTAAGAGGCACTCAAGCGTGATTGCCATTAGCATAGCATCAACATGGCCTACCCGCTGGCTTCTGTTTGTTTCTGACTGTGTATGTGTGTGTGTGTGTGTGTGTGTGTGTGTGTGTGTGTGTGTTTGGGAGCCAGTTAAAGATGCTGACGGTGAAATGCTTGTCTTCTGCCCAGATCTGAGTGAGCCCCATTACCTCAGCCACAGATTGAAGCCCACTGTGTGAGTGTGTGTGTGTATGTGTGTGTGTGTGTGTGTGGTTGAAAGTGTATGTGTATGAAAGTCTCAGCTCTTGCCTCTATCACTCACCCCCTACAGTGCTCCTGTCCTCACAGTTTACTGGCAAAGGTGTGAATTACCTTAGCCCCAGATGATCCCCACACTTCCTCTGTTCTCCCTACTTTCTTTCCTTCTTTCTCCACACTTCCTCTTTGCTTTCTTTCTTTCTCCATTTCTTTCTTTCCCCCTCTTCTCCACACTCCCCCTTTTATGTGACTCTTTTTCAATGAGGGTGTGTGTGTGTTTGTGTGTGTGTGAGTGTAAGTGAAGCTCTCACTCACCTCTGCTGCCCCTGTCTTGTCCTCTCAGTGTACTGGCAAATGTGTGAATTACCTCAGCCCCAGATGACCCCCTTGCTTCTTTTGTTTTTTTTTTTCTTTTTTTCTTTCTTTTATTCTTTTTTTCATTTGTTCTGTCATTCTTCCCCCTTTTCTCCACACCTACCCCTTGTATCTGACTCTTTTTCAGTCCTGGTGTCTCAGGGGGGCTCTGAGAGATGGAGGTAAGCGGCAAGCAAAGGAAAACTCATGTGGTCAAATCCAGTAGTCTAGTCAAGGGTGTGCAGTGGTCTAATCCAGTAGTCTAGTAGAGGGTGCAGTGGTCTAATCCAGTACTCTAGTAGAGGGTGCAGTGGTCTAATCCAGTAGTCTAGTAGAGGGTACAGTGGTCTAATCCAGTAGTCTAGTCGAGGGTACAGTGGTCTAATCCAGTAGTCTAGTCGAGGGTGCAGTGGTCTAATCCAGTAGCCTAGTAGAGGGTACAGTGGTCTAATACAGTAGTCTAGTAGAGGGTGCAGACTTTTTGGTCCCTTATAACCGCCTATAACTTATAACACCTTATAATTTGAGGTCTTCAGATACTCCTAAATGCTGCAGTATATTAGTCCTTAAAGGCAGTATCAGGTCAATAATTGCCAGTTTAGGAGTATAAAAAAAAATTAGAGTTCCCAGTAGACTTGTAAGTGTGCATATTAGTCAGTGAGATCACAGTCACAGTTTAACATTAGTAAAAAAAAAAAAAAAGGCTCAGTCAGGATGCATGCTTAAATAATTTATTACGACTTCAATATTCATAAAATATTCCATGCTTTTCACACAGTATGAGATCTAAGTACTCATAGCGATATCTAAGATTGACTCTGAGCCGAAAGAGAGTCTGGGAGGGCGCGGGAGAGAGGTTTAGGGGCGACTGGATATCTTCATTAAAGGATGTTCTGCACATGAGATTATTGACCAATATTTATAGTGTTATTTTAATTGCACATAGACAAGCTTAGAGGCCATCCTGAGCTTGAGTGGCGGCCATAATTATACAGCATTTGGCCGTGTGTGTCTGCATGACTGTGTATGTGTGAGGAATGGGTGTGTGTTTTGTAACTGTGTGTTTTTGTGAATGTGTCTGTCTGAAGAGAGAGAGAGAGAGAGAGAAGAGAGAGAGAGAAAGAGAGAGAGAGAGAGAGTGCCCCCAGCCAGTGATGTGTTTGTGCATTAGGGAGCCAGAGCAGTAATTATGTTGAAAATGCCATAATAGAG
>PYXC01000949.1:777500-781051 GCA_015244755.2 Tenualosa ilisha | reverse complement strand
TTTTGGGAATGCTCACATTACCAAGATAGGCGTATCTACTAAGATCATCAGTGGTGGGAATGTTAGTAGTGTCGACAGGCATACTTCTTTGAGTGTAGACCTCTGGCAAATCAATGAAGTGATCTTGATCAATAGCAGAGACCTCCAGGCCTGTGATGATGTCTGAGCTTACAGACTTCTCCTGTGACATGGTTCGCAGCAAGATGTTCGTTTTTCTACCTGTTAAGTTCAGTTTGTTGACTAGGCTCTTTGTGCAGAAGGTTGCTGAGCTGCCGGGATCTAGGAAAGCATAAGTATCTATCACTTTACTTCCTTTACAGTGCTTTACCTTCACTGGTACAATGGACAGCATACATTCATTTCTGCCCTCTCTGTCACCGGCCCCAGAATGCTCTCCTGCTTTGAGTGACACCTGTCCACTATTGATGGTGGGCTTCACTGATGGCTGTTCTGTGTTAATGTGCAGCGAACTTGGATGGTTTTTCTTGCATGAAGAGCAACTTAGACGCCTTGTGCAATCTTTGCTTACATGTCCTGCTTTCACTAAACATCCAAAACAGACTCCATTTTGTTTTAGAAATGTGATTTTATCCTTGTGCACCTTTTTCTCAAACTGAAGACATGATTTCAGTTCATGGTCACCTTTACAGAACAGACATGAGTTATTTGGATTTTTAGGCTCTTGACTTGGTTTCACATCCACATTAGTGGCAAAGCTTCCTTTTGCTTTAGGTTTTGACACCAATTTAGACTTTGCTGGAGTAGGATGTGTGTCCTGTATGTTGCCAAAGATTGGATCTGACATAATCTTGGCTTGGCTTTCAACAAAAGAGACTAGATTGGCCATTTGGACTCTACCAGTGCGTTGCAACTCACACGCCTTTGCACGCCACTTCTCTCTTAGCTTATATGGGAGTTTCATCACAATATTCCTCATATTAGAAATAGTGTCTAATTCAGTCATATATCCTATATCTTCCATAGCATTACGACAAGTACCGAGGAACAATGCGAAGTCACACAAGGCTTTTGTGTCCTCAGACTTGATAGCTGGCCAATTAAAGACCTTCTCCATGTATGCGCATGAAATTCTATATTCATTTCCAAAGTGTTCTTTTAGTAGTGCTTTTGCTTTCTGGTAACCTCTGTTTGCGTTCATATGTTGACAGCTTTTCACAAGTTCTAAAGCTTGTCCTTTTGTATACTGAATGAGAAATTGTAGCCGGTCTTGATTATTATCAGTTTTTCTTTCAATTATGTGTTCAAAAGAATGAATGAAAGATTTGTATTGGAGAATGTCTCCATCAAAAGGTAAAATACTTCCTTGTGGTAAAGTAGAAAGAACTTGCTGTTTAACAAGAATATTAGTTAACTCATTTTGTCTCCTAAGAATGTCAGAAAGATCATGTTGTGGATTCATCAAAGGGACTGATCTTGAGCTTGGCTGCCTACTTTCACCGCTTAAGCGACCAGTAGCCTGCCCACTGGGTTGGGAACTCACTGGACTATTTCGCACTGCAGTGTGAGTGGGTTGAGTAAAGGAACCCTGAAAACTGGCACGATGAAACTCTGAAGGAAGCTGTCGGCTGGTGTCACTGACACGAACAGAAGACTGGTCAGCATAGGGAAACTGCACTGGGACACCTTGCCTAGGCCGCGTAGATGTTTCAATAATGGGCTCATATTGTTCTGGAGTTTCTGCTGCATCGAAATATTCGTTCATTGCATCCAGAGCCTCTGGCTGCTCTTCCTCAATAGGGATTTCAGCTGCAGTTTTTTCAGCATTCCTAAGAAACTCGATCTTTGCAGTGTTTGCTGCCAATTCTGTATTCAAATCCAATGTTTCTCTTCTTTTTCTCAGTTCTTCCCTTTTCTGTTCAAGCACTTCCTGCTCTTTTTCTAAAGCATGTTTTTCTTGCAGACCTGCAGCCTTGGCCAGTAGCGCAGCGCGCTCTGCCTCTGCGCAAATGAGAGCTGAGGTTGAAACATTTGATCTACCAGATCTATTTGAACGGCGGCTGCTGACAGATGAGACGTCATCAATATCAGGAGATTTCGCACTAGTTTCGGTAAAACCAGAGGGAATAGTACTGTGTGGTTCAGAACTTTCAGCAGCGGAGATCCATTTCGAAGCGTTGGAAATAAAGACATTAATTTGTTTCATTCGGGGCTCAAACCAATTTTGCAAATCTGCATTTTTATCCTCTTCGTTCAAAGTTTGCATGTAAGCATCATGAACACTTTCGAATTCTTTTATCATTTCCTTAAACTTCGCCATATTCTGCTTAACTTCATCAATAGACTCATTATCAGCCATGAGAGTATTAAGAATGTTCATTCGTCGCGTTAGATGCGACACTTTGCCCGCTCGGGAAGAACGCATCCGTGCAGCGGCTTCATTTAAATTCTTTTCGGACGGGCCTAGGCCATGCTCCGTGTCCGAATCGTCCATTGTGCTTCTCACAAAGAACTTTTCTATTTTGTATTCAGAACAAAACTATTTCTAGCTCATTAAAGCATTGCAATACAATTTACTTTCACATTATGTTTGGCGATATGCTCAGTTTGTTCGTCAGCATTCATCGGTTTTCTTCCTTCTATTCATAAATCCATGCTCCTACAATAGTCTCCATAAAGCTTATTATTTTTCCAATCGAACAACATCCATAAAGTCCACGTTTCTTTCAATTATTTGGATTTAAAGCACATACCTCCGCTGAGACGCTTTCCTTTGTTTGATGCTTTGTGCGCGAAGTGTCGGCCTTCTCCAGTTCATTCACAATTCTCTACAAAGTGTTCCGTTATGAAGTTCACAGCGAAGTCATTGACTTATTGTAGTGGTAAAAACAAGTTAAGTTTTTGTATTTTCCTTTGTTCCATTGATTACAAAACCTTTCCCCTTTTTGCCCACTTCCTTGGTTGTAGAAGGTGCCGGAGTCTGACTCATGAAAGGATGAGGATGCGTTTATTGTTTTTCCTTTTTTGATGAGTGGATTTATTGACAAAAACGATAAACATAAAGGTAGAAGTTTGGTAAAACAAGTCGGCGTTTTTCTTTTTGGTTCGTGGCAGGCCCGACATGCAGACACGGTTGCGCGCACGTCAGGACGTGGATGGGCACGGTCAATGACTGTTTCGCGTTGCACCCTACCGCCTCTGGGCCGCGTCACCACACCACCTTATATAGGAAATATTGCCGCCTCCTACAGGGGGACAATCAAAAGAACAAACTGGCACAATATGTGCAGTGTACATTATACTCAAATTCAAACTCCATATCTAACATAACAAATATTTTCAAGAGCTTTTATAATAAAACAAAAATGAAAGGAATGGCACTACATCCCCATTCCTCTCTTTCTCTTTTTCTCTCAGTCTCTCATACCACTCTCACTCTGTCCCTCCCACTCTCCCTTTCTTTCTCCCTCTGTCCTCTCTCTCCCTTTCTCCCTTTCTACTCCCTCTCTCTCCCTTTGTCCTCTCTCTCATTCTTTCTTTCCCACTCCCTCTCTCTCTTTCTGTTTTCTGTCTCTCTCCATCCTCTCTGTAAA
>PYXC01000949.1:770000-772500 GCA_015244755.2 Tenualosa ilisha | reverse complement strand
CACACACACACACACACACACACACAGAGCACTCTCAGATCTGGAGTCTACAACACACACATTTTTTTTAAGGAGCAGGGATTTGTCACATCACCAGAGGGAGAATTGGGGACCTCCAGGTCCGCTCCAAGTTGGATCAAAAAACAGATGCAGGCCGCATCCGGGCCGGGTCCAGGAAGGGCTCAGGTTGGGCCCAGGATAGACCTGCTCCATGATCATGTTACCTTTGAAATATTTGTGTAACTGACTCTGTGCGTCTGCTGCTCTGTGCTAGAAGGACCACAGACACCTGCAGAAACAGTGCCCAGATGACTGACTCTCAGATTAACAGTGATGACCACAGACATGCAGATTAACAGTGATGACCACAGATACTCAGATTAACAGTGACGACCACAGACACGCAGATTAACAGTGGTGACCACAGACACTCAGATTGACAGTGATGACCACAGACACTCAGATTAACAGTGAGGGTGGCAGATACAAAAAGAGGACTAATGCCATGAAGGTGTTTAAATGTCCAGAACGCACCTCAGTCATGTGACACTGATTGGAATTCTCCACGTCTTATGTCAGTTATGTCGACACACACGGGGAGAATCAGCCGTATTATCGAATCTACTCTCTCTCACTCTCCTTGCCTCCCTCTCTCTCTCCCTCTCTCCCTCTCCCTTTCTCTCTCCCTCTCTCTCCCTCTATGTCTCTCTCTCTCCCTCTCTCTCTCTCTCTCTATGGCTCCCTCTCTCCCTCTCTCTCCCTCTCTCCCTCTCTGTCTGTCTCGCTCCCTCTCTCTCTCTCATATGTCTGTTTAACACTTTCTCAATATATCTCTCCTGACCGTTTTCCATTTACCTTCCCTCTCCCCTCTCCATCTCTATGTGTGTGTGTGTGTGTGTGTCTGTGTGCATGCTGGTTTGTGTGTGTACGTGCTGGTGTGGGTGCGTGTGTGTGTGTGTGTGTGTGTGTGTGTGTGTGTGTGTGTGTGTGTGTGTGTGTGTGTGTGTGTGTCTCCTCAGCTGGAGGAGAGCGAAGCCCGGCGTCTGGAGGTTGAGAGCGTGCAGAAGACTCTGGCCATGGAGCTGGAGAACGCCCAGCAAGAACTAGACAACATCTGCAAACACAAGAGCCTGGTGAGGAGCGAGGGAGGAAGAAAAAGGAAAAGGGAGAGAAGGAAGAGATGAAAGGTGGAAAGCCTGTGAAAGAGTGAGAATAGAAAGAAAGAAAGAAAGAATAAAGAGGGAGATATGAAAGGCAGAAGGAGAAAGAGAGAATAAAGAGGGGAATATGAAAGGTGGAGGGAGAAAGAGAGAATAAAGAGGGGGATATGAAAGGTGGAGGGAGAAAGAGAGAATAAAGAGGGAGATATGAAAGACAGAGGGAGAAAGAGAGAATAAAGAGGGGAATATGAAAGGTGGAGGGAGAAAGAGAGAATAAGAGGGAGATATGAAAGGCGGAGAGAGAGATAGGGAGGGAGAGAGGGAAAAATAGACTGTAGGAGAAAGGACACGGAGAGAAGGATATCCAGACAGAGGGAGAGAAAGAAGAGGGGGATATGACAGATGGACAGAGAAAGGCAAAGAAAGGAGAGAGTGTAGAGAAGAAGGGAAGAGAAGAAAAACAGAAAGGTGAGGCAGAGAAAAGAAAAATAGGAAGATAGAAATGTCATCCTACTTCACCTGTCAAGATGGAGGGGGGTAGAACTAGACAGATAAATAGAAGAGAGAGGAAAAAGAAGGGATGAGAGGAGGAGTGGACGGAGAGGACAGGTAGAGGTGGTGAACCCAACAGATGGAGATGAATTTGAAATGAAGCTCAGGGAGAGGACACACACACCATGCTGTGAGAGCACACACACACACACACACACACACACACACACACACACACACACACACACACATACACACACACACACACACACACACACACACACACACACACACACATACACACACACACACACACACGCACACACACACACACATATTCATAGGCATACGCATGCACACACACACACACACACACACACTCACATTCATACGCATGCACACACACACACACACACACACACACACACACACACACACATATTCATAGGCATACGCATGCACACACACACACACACTCACACACTTGACCTCTCCTTGTCCCTTTTCTTCCATTTTTCTTTCTTCATCTCTCCATCTGTTCTTTTGTTTCTCTCTCCTCCTTTCTACTGTTCTATTCCTCCTTTTCCTCCTCCTTTCTTTGACAACTCTTCCTGTCTTCCATTTTTTATACTTTTATTTCCTCCCATCTCTCCCTCTCTCTCTCTCCCTCTCTCTCCCTCTCTCCTGAAGGTGGATGAGCAGTTGGCCCAGCTGCAGTATGAGAAGACTGATCTACTGAAGCGTCTGGAGGAAGACCAGGAGGACCTCAGTGAACTCATGAAGAAACACAAGGCCCTCATTGCACAGGTAGACACACACACACACACACACACACACAAAGCACAAAC
>PYXC01000949.1:750000-757500 GCA_015244755.2 Tenualosa ilisha | reverse complement strand
ACGCACACACACACATATACGCCAGTCCGTCACCGACACCATGAGCACATACAGTTTCAGGTGAGACACACACATGCACACACACACACACACAACACGCACACACACACATATACGCCAGTCCGTCACCGACACCTTGAGCACATACAGTTTCAGGTGAGACACACACACACCCACACACACGCACACACACACACACATATACGCCAGTTCCATCTTGGACACCTTAAGCACGTACAGTTTCCAGCGAGACACACACACACACACACACACACAAAACACACATGCACCAGTTCCTTCATGGATACCATGAGCATGTACAGTTTCTGGTGAGACACACACACACATACACACACAAAACACACATGCACCAGTTCCATCATGGATACCATGAGCATGTACAGTTTCTGGTGAGGCACACACATGTTCACACACAGATCACACACAACTTCACACACACACTGCAGATGGACAGACGGATAGATAGACTCTTACCAACACACACTAAGGTGATGGGGCCTCCTTGGATCCACAGTCTGAACAAACAGCAGATATCTTGAGTTTATAGTATCTGATAGTCAGGTCTGTTTAATGGAGTTTATTGGATCTGATAGTCAGGTCTGTTTAATGGAGTTTATAGTATCTGATAGTCAGGTCTGTTTAATGGAGTTTATTGGATCTGATAGTTAGGTCTGTTTAATGGAGTTTATTGGATCTGATAGTTAGGTCTGTTTAATGGGCTCGTTCATCTATGTTGATATTGACAGAAACAGAAAGGGTGTTGGTGTTTATTTCCTAAAGGTCAGAGCATTGGGTTACTTGTCCATGTGCCGCAGATTGAGCCTTCAGCCACATTCTGTACTTCCAGCTACGTGTGTGTGTGGCAAGGTGTGTGTGTGTGTGTGTTAAACAGGGGCAAAGACTGAGCCACAGAGCCTGGTGGAGTGTGTGTGTGTGTGTGTGTGTGTGTGCTACAGTTGAGCAATGCACCATCCCCAGGCAAACACAGGGCTACACCTGCAATGCAGTGCAGTACACAACCATAGCTTAAACCTCAGGGAACTACACAGGAGTGCTTTACACACACACACACACACACACACACACACACACACACACACACACACACACACACACACACACAGACACACACACAGACACACAGGTAGAGATTACTCTAAATACTCCATAGGGAAGTGAAAAGGAGTGATGATGTGAAGGTTTCCTTCAGAGGCGGTGTGTGTGTCTGTGTGTGTGTGTGTGTGTGTGTGTGTGTGTGTGTGTGTGTGTGTGCGTGTGTGTAATCTGGGTTATGCAGTTGAGACGCAGGCTTGTCAGGTGCAGTGGCTGGTATACACACACACACACACACACACACACACACACACACACACACACACACACACACACACAGAAAGAGAGCTGGAATCCCAGCTGGCAGCCTTAGCTGAGTCACACCAAACTTAAGGGTTACCTGCATGTCACTTCTTCTTCTCTTTCTCTCCATCACCCTCTCTTCTTCCCCCTCCCTCTTTTTTCCACTTTCTTCTTCTCTCTCCTCCTGTTTGTCCTCCCCCTTTTCCTCTGTTTCCCTCTCTCCCTGGTTCCCCTCTTCTGCTCTTGTCTCTCTGTTCTCTCTCTCCTCCCTCTATACTTTTTTTCTTTCCTCTCCTCCCTTACTCATGTCTTCTCTGTCAAACTTCTCTCTCTCTTCCTCTCTCTCTCTCTCTCTCTCTCTTTGTGTCTTTTCCCCATCAATCCTTTCCTAATCTCATGTGGTCTCTCTTTTTCATGCCTGTCGTCTTTTCTCTCCTCTCCCCTTCTCTCCTCTTATTCCCTCTCTCCTCTGCCCCTTCTCATCCCCCTCTCTTCTCCTCTCCTCCTCCTCTTCCTCCCTCCAACCTCCTCTTTTTTCTTGCCTCTTCACCTTCCCTTTTTTCCCCTCCTCTTCCTCTCCTCAGTCTCCTCCTCTCTTTTTCCCTCCCTCTCTCTCTCATCTCCAGGAGCAGTGGATTTCAGGCTTGTTTGGGGGGTTGTTTGATTTTAAGGAGGAACATTAAAGGCTCTCCTCCTCTCTGCTGTTAGCAGTAGTGTGTGTGTGTGTGTGTGTGTGTGTGTGTGTGTGATCTAGAGGCTGAAAACTAAAGTGTCCACTGCTGTTTTAAGAACTGAACCTTTAACCTCCTTCTCCTCTCCTCTCCTCTCCTCCTCCTCTCCTTTCTTCTCCTCCTCCCTCAGGTCTTGTTCTCAGGATCTGGACGATGAGTCCTCAGAGCCGGGTGTTGGGAGCACCAGCACCACAGGGGGTTTGGGTCGGGCGTCCTCATCCTCGGCGCTGTCCGAGCTCCTGGAGGGCTTGCGGAAGAAGCGGGCCAGCTGGCATGGCGGCTCCGAGGTGGGCGAGGGCAGCTCCGTCTCCCTGCCCATCTACCAAACCACCGGGGCGTCCACCCTCCGCCGACGTCCCTCCGCCCTCTCGCTCGGCCCAGACGACCTTGCCGACGACGAGTCTCTGGATGGCTCCGCCACTCCGACCCCGTCGACCTTGGCGCCCCCGCGCCCGGGCATCCTGAAGCCCCCGAGCCCACGCCTGTCCCGCGCCTCCAGCCTGCGCGCTCTGGGCGAGCAGGGCTCAGCGGCGCCACCCAGTGGCAGCACGGCCAAAGTGAGCCGCTACGGGTCATCTGACTCCCTGGCGTCGGCGGTGTCCGTCACGTCGTCGGTGACGGGAGGCGGCCGACGGCCACTGCCCACTCTGTCCATCCCCGAGGAGAACGACGATGAGACGCGCCTCAAGCCCATCCTGTCTGGCACCACCTTCCAGCCAATCAGACGCCGGCTGCTGGGCGGGCTGGTGTCGGAGGGCAGGGAGGGTCAGCTCGGAGCGGAGCCGCTGGTGTTCCAGAATCGACGCCTGCTGGCCGACCCGGAGACGAGCCCAGAGAGGGAGCAGAACCGTGGGGTCCTGCGCTCGACCGACGCCAGCGCCGCGGCCTCGGACATCCTCCCAGCCATCCGCCGCGCCCAGTCTACGAGCAGCCTGGCGGGGGGCTCCCAGCGCGGGGGCAACCGCAGGGCGCTGAGCGTGCACTTCGGCGAGCTACCGCCCTCGTCCCGCGCCTCTCGCCGCAGCTCCTCGGACTCCGACTCGTCGAGCTCGGGGGGGTCGCAGAGACGACGGGGAGCGCAGGGCGAGCGCCTGGAGGCCGAGGGCAGCGAGGCGGACGTCAGCTCCGTCATGAAGAAGTACCTCAAGAGGTCAGAGGTCGACTGAGAGGCAGTCACACCTGAAATGTCAGCAGCTATGCAGCACTCAGGACCTCTAGCCTAGCCCAACCCCACCACAGCGTAGAAGCACCAGTCTGGAACCCTGGGGAGGGAAGCATGAAATCACCCAGTCTGGGGGCACCCCTTAAACAGAGCAGGTGCTGCAGTGTGCGTACGAGGGGGGAGGGGGCGCAGAGACTAACGTCTCTATGGGGCGTTTGGGAAATGGTCCCCACTGCGATGCTATCGCTATGGGAAAAGAGCAACATGGAGTTGCAGCACCTCACACACACACGTCTGCTTTGAACTGCCTGTATTGCCCAACTGCAGCTTCTGCCTGCTGTGCTTTAGGTAGCGTATCTGACCCCCCCCCCAGGAGGACTGACACTCCCGGCAGGAGATGAAGCACACAAAAGCACACCTGAGATTTGAAACACTTTGTACACAATAAAAATGTGGAAAAAAAACCTGTGTAACTGAATGTGTGTGTGAAGCCCCTGGTCTGGTTGGTGTTTAAAGCACAGTGCATGAAGGTTGCACAAGTGGAGACACTTAAAGCCGCTGCCTCGCCATGATAGGTGTGGAACACAGGATTCTGTTTGAAACGCCCTTCAGAAGCGCTGCTCTTTCACCTCTGGCATTTCATGAAACGCTACAGTGGGGGGCTCAAAGGGGAGTTTAAACAGCATCCAACACGAGCCACTGACAGCCCAGCTTTTGGAGTCACAGGGAAATCATGCTGCATTTAGAGGCTTCAAAACACCCACATAATCACCTGTCTAAATGAGGATTTCTGACTACCAAGAGACACCCACTTTAAGCCACCTGCTGTCTCACTCTGTTTACCAGACAACACTTGTGTGTCTCTCTTCCCCCCCCCCCTTTGTTAAAAGTGAATAAAAACACAGAAGTCAGAAAAACAAGTTTATTTATCCATCACCCAAGTCAAAACACATGAGCAGATTTTTCATCTCTGGCTGTCCTTGGCCTCTGCAGTCAGACGTGAGCTGTGCACAGGAGCGAAGCATGCACACACACACACACACACACACACACACGAAGCCAAGAGTCAACACTACCCACAAGACAAACTAGACTAGATCCATGAAGAGCTTCAGTAGGAGACTTAATGCCACACACACGCCTTGGCAAAGGGTAGAATCTGATCTAGTTCAGGACTTCATGGTCAGATGATCATCGTGGTTCCCCAAGTTACACCTTCTGGGCTGGCTTCCTCCCCCTTCCTTTGCCCTGGAAATTAATCATTCAGTTCATAAATTATTCAATTATTCAACTCATACTTAAAACAGTGTCCACACAGACTTGCATGTAGAGGAGAATGAAGCTAGCAAGCACCTTTTTGGGTGGATTGTTCTCGTCGTCGGAGACGGTGCTGCCAAGGTCAAAGTAAGGACAAAGGTAAATACTGGAACTCTGGCACACCACCAGCAGTCAGCCATTACATTCCAGACATTAAGCCAGACAATTCAGAGGCGCTGCCATACAAGTTAATGAAGGTGAAATTAGAGTTTATGTTAACTTCTTACCTATCCAAAGCCTTCTCTGGCTTCTTTCTCTAGAGGGGGAGAATGCAGAAAATCCTATTAACTCACTAGAGGAGAAGATTTAATTTTTTACATTTTAAGACACTTTAATTATTCCACCAGTCTCACACACCTTCACTGGGCCTCCGTTTTTGGCCGCCTGTTTTTTCACTGGTTTCTCAGGTGACTCTTCGATCTCCTCCTCATCCTCAATCTCCTCATCTTCGTCCTCCTCTTCCTCCCCCATCTCTTCATCAGAAAAATCCTCTTCAACTGCAGATACATAATACATGTCAATACCTCATTCAGACTCTTGATGCTGCCCAAAGTCATTAGCGTAGATATCAGGGTCTTAAAGAATGGGCCTCTTAATATTAGGCCTAATTGGTCATCCTGAGGGCTAGAAAGGACCATCTCGAGAAGTCACTTACAGGCAACGTGCTCTGCGCAAATATGGACAGGTCCTGTACCGAATCTAAGCCGAAATGTTACCGGTGGATGCAGTTCAACCCCTGTTAAGTTAACCTGGCGGACATAAGAGACATTATTACAGATAGCTTAATGAACTGAAGTGACCAGGCGATGACGTTATTACCACACAGCTCCATACTGACTGTGGGCATGGATTTGGCATGAAGCGTCGCGACGGGGATTCCTTCGGTGGCGTCCTTTCCTGAACCGGTCACCAACTCAACGATATTGAACTCGTCTTTCGCCGTGTGTCCGAGGCACATCTGAAAAACGAGCCGAGCAGGAGTGAGTAGTTACAGCCTTCATGACCTGGCTGTGAAAAACACACTGATACTCACGGATCTAATGGCTAACTGGTGTTGCAGATTCGTCTCCTCTGTGCTGAAAGTCTTCTCTTTGTTGGCCTCTGTCAACTCACAGCCTGGATGTTGGCAGAGAAGAACTTGTATATGTGATACTTTCTACATGTTAAAGCTATTTTTTGGAGGCCATGACGTAATGGACATACCCCATAGAGTCGACAAAGGCTTGTCCGATTTGTTCATATTCACCGCGTAGTGTCCTTACAGAATCTAGGGGGTAAAACGTGAATTTTGCCGGTGTCAGGTAACGCTATGAGACTGGCATTTATGCATTTAAGGGGAATTATGTCGCTTACCTGAGGTAAATAAACAAAAAAGGAGAAAGAACAGGACATCAGAGTCCCGCGCTTTTGTGAGTTCTTGTGGAAGGTGGCGCCGCACTGCGCAGGTGACATCTATTAATTGAGCTCAGCCTAATTAAGCTAATTGATACCCATGGTCCTCTGAGACAGTCTGCTCCACTCAATGCAATGTAAAGACATTTCTGACAGTAAGTCATGTCAGTAGCCTGCAGCATAGTTTTTGAAATGAGACAAATCTGAAATGTCTTTTTCTTGTGCATAAATCAAAGAGAAAAGTCACATGTACTTTTCATATGAAAGTAATAAGTTGGTGGAAATTCTGGTGTTCTTTATGTGCATGTGGGTGTGTGTGTTGGATTCTTGTTTGCTATCAGGGTTTGATCGTCAGACTTTTTGTAGCCTAGGCCTGAGTAGGGTGAGTGCCACAAAAAAAAAACATAAAAGAATTCTCACACACACACACACACAGTAGACAGTGGTGTGATGTATTTTTAATGTGCCCCTCTGGGCCTCGATCTCTCAGGCGCCGGATTAGCGAATGGAGAGAACATGAGTTGAGAGTGTGACCGCTGATCCCTAGGGGTTCACACACACACACACACCAAACCTACCGCATTCCACACATCCTGACCCCTTCAAACTCCGATCAAAGGTCTCAAGCTGCAAGGATTGGGAGGAAAGGGAGATAGATAGATAGATAGATAGATAGATAGATAGATAGATAGCACAAGAAAAGAGGGCAGGGAAATGTGTTCAGTGTTTCAGTGGTAATGTGGAGAGTGTTTGGAGGGCACGTTGTGATAATGTGTTCAGTGTTTGCTGGGCACGTTGTGATAATGTGTTCAGTGTTTGCTGGGCACATTGTGGTAATGTGTTCAGTGTTTGCTGGGCACGTTGTGGTAATGTGTTCAGTGTTTGCTGGGCACGTTGTGGTAATGTGTTCAGTGTTTGCTGGGCACGTTGTGATAATGTGTTCAGTGTTTGCTGGGCACGTTGTGATAATGTGTTCAGTGTTTGCTGGGCATGTTGCGGTAAAGTGGAGAGTGTTTGCTGGGCTGTGCGGATATGTTTTGCAGAGATGTAAACTGGATCGAATAGTTACTCTCATGAGCTGGCACCAATTCTCAGGCCTATCAACACATTGCAACAGTGTGTGTGTGTGTGTATATGTGTGTGTGGGTGGATGGGTGAGATGGAATAACTCCACATCTTGCCTGTCTTTCTGAGATACTATAGATATATATGTATATATGTCTTCATCATGCCAGCAAGCGTATACAACGTATCCATAATATAATATGTCTCTCTCTCTCTCTTTCGCTACCCCCCCCCCCCCATCAATTCAATTCAATTCAAATACACTTTATTGACATGATGTCATATGTTCCATTGCCAAAGCATCACAGTGATCAGAGTAATACCATTAAGAGACATGTTGTGCGTATGGTGTATGACCTTAGACATGTACATTGTAACATTAAAAAAATATACATTAAAAAGATATACTTTGTCATGCATTGTGTGAATCCAAGTGTTACACTTTATGAACACACA
>PYXC01000949.1:725000-745000 GCA_015244755.2 Tenualosa ilisha | reverse complement strand
TACGTTGTCTCCCTCTCTGTCACCTACACTCAAACACACACACACATCCTGTCCTTCTGTTACACTCAGACACACACACACACACACACACACACACACACACATTTTATTGATCCCTGTTGTGCTGTCAACTAGTAAAATTAGTTTGAAGCACAGTGGCACTCGAAGAGGCACAGACAGCTTGGGGTGTTTGGAAACAGCACACATTCAGTAAGGCATCGATCTGTGTTATTGCCTCACAGACACTATACGAACTCTTTACGCTGAGCTGACATTTGAGTGCCTTTCTGTTTACGTACGCTGAGAGTGAGAGAGAGTAGACAACAACATCAGTCCTTATCAGTCACCATGACAGATAGTGGCATGGCACTCATGTCTCTGGTCCTTACATTACACACATGAATCATGAGTCATTTGTTAGTGTTGCTCTCCCAGGTCACCTAATTAAAGGCCTGTGACTGTGTGTGTGTGTGAGTGTCCTGGTGCTTCAGGCCCATTACGCATGACTGGGATGAGACAGAGACACAGACGTGAAGATGGGGAGGCTGTTTTTTATTCCCTCTCTCTCTCCCTCTCTCTCTCTCTTTACTCCTGAGTATTCAGGGCAGACGGCCGGCTGCCTCGCTGGGTGAAACCCCTGCAGCGCAAGGCTGGTGTGAGATATTGGTGTGTGTGTGTGTGTGATATCAGCACCCTAAGGTGGCTCCAGAGCTTATTGCATCCGTCGGTGTCGGAGTGGAAGTAGTCGTCATTGGCTGCACTGTAAAGGATCGGCTCCAAGGGAGGTGGCTTAAAATCTGGTAAAAGAGTTTGTTGAAGAAATGCAGCATGAAGTGGTTGTCATTTTTAGTGTGTGTGTGTGTGTGTGTGTTTGTGTGTATTGGTATTTGAAGTGATTGCAATAGTGTGTGTTAGTGTGATGAAGATGAGGGGTCTTGTAAATCACTTATGGTAACCCCCCAAATACTCCGAAAACAGATTTGCAAGCTGCACATTTAACCGCAGCACTTGCAGTTTGCTAATTGCACAAGGTGAGATTCTGACTTTGGGTAAAAAGTGTGTGTGAGTTCCATGTGATGGTGTGTGTGTGTGTGTCATCACATCAGAGGAAATGCGCTCCTTGCCATGCAGTAGGGTGTAACTGAGTGACGCTGTGAGACCCATTCATATGTGTGTGTGTGTGTACCTGTCCAGTGGAGTGTGTAGTAAGTGTGTGTGTGCGTGTATGTGTGTGTGTACCTGTCCAGTTGGTTGTCTATTGTGAGACCCATAATGTAGCATGACTTGGGCCCCATAAGTGTTCCTCTCCTGTGTGTGTGTGTGTGTGTGTACCTGTCCAGTGGGGTGTAGCCTCTTTTCTGAGGACATGGAGCTGCCCTTAAGAAGCCGATAGTCTGACCACACACACACACACACACACACACACACACACACACACACACACACACAGTTTGACACTGCTCCCACTGAAACTCACTGGGCTGGAACTCATCCTTCTCTTCCAATCACATCACTTCCCCGTTCACCCTCTCCCTCATTCACACACACACACACACACACACACACACACACACACTCTCCTTTCCTCCTAGTATACCCCCTCTCTCTATCTTCCTCTCTCTATCTGTCTCTGTCCCTCTCTCCTGCTCTCTATCTCTCTCTCTCCCCCTCTCTCTCTCTCCCTCCCTCTCACCCTTTCCCTCTCTCTCTCCCTCTCTCCATCTCTCTATCTCTCTCCCCCTCTATCTCTCTCTCTCCCCCTCTATCTCTCTCTCTCCCCCTCTATCGCTATCTCTCCCTCTCTCCATCTCTCTCTCCATCGTGTTCTTCCCTAGTCCTGCCTCCCTTGGCCCCGATCTCTTAGGCTCAGTGCCACTCATTACTGCCCGGCTGAAATGAATCTGATGAGAAGGAAGGTGAGGAGGAGAGGAGAGGAGAGGAGGGGAGAAGAGGAAAAAGTGTAGAGGGGGGGAGAGAAAAGAAGGGTAGAGGAGGGGAGGAGGGAAAAGAAAGAGAGGGGAAAGGAGGAAAGAAGGGTAGAGGAGGGGAGGAGAGAGGAGGTGTTACGCTGCAGGAGTCAGGAATTTGAATGCTTAGTAGGAGAGAAAAGAAGAACACTAGATAGTGTTGCTGAGAGGACAGATGACAGGTTGTTATCTCAGAATGGAATGCCCCCTCTGTGTGTGTGTGTGTGTGTGTGTGTGTGTGTGTGTGTGTGCATTTGTCTGTGTGTGCATGTGTGTGTTTGTAGGTGGCGAAGGTATGTCTGTTTGTGTCTGCATGCATTCTTGTTTGTCTGCCTGTGCATGCCTGTGTGTGTGAGTGAGTGTGTGCGCATCCTTGTGTGTGTGTGTCTGTGCATGTGTGTGTGTTTGTGAGTGGCCCAACTATGTCTGTGTGTGTAGGTGTATGTTTGTATGTGCATGCATTGTTATTTGTCTTGTGTGTAAGCCTGTGTGAGTGTGTATGTATGTGTGTGTGTATGCTTGTCAAGTCCAGTCAAGTCAAAGGGTTTTTAATGTTATTTCAGCCATATCCACTGTGTATAGTGAGACCAAACAACATTTCACCATGGAGTCAAAATGACATTTAAGATATATAGAATGACACTTGATGCTACATTTAGTGCACTTAGGCTACATTTAGTGCACTTAGGCTACATTTAGTGCAGATGCATTATAGGTGTACATAAAGTGCGTCAGACATGAGTCAAGAAGACGGGGTGCAGATTCATGTTTTGTTGTTCCACAGCCTGGCTGCTTGAGGGAAGAAGCTCCTCCCCATTCTGGAGGTGCGAGCAGTTCTACTGCGGTACCTTTTCCCTGATGGCATTAGGGACGGGTGTGTTGTGTCTTTACAACTTGTGTGTGTATGCGTGTGTGTGCGTGTGCATGCCTGTGTGTGTGTGAGTGTGTGTGTGTGCGCGCGCATGTGTGTGCTTGTGTAAGTGTGTGTATGTTGTGTGTGTATGTTGTGTGTGTGTGTGTCCATTCTTATTTTTCTGTGTTTGCAGACCTGTGTGTGCATGTGTGAATGTATGTGTGTGTGTGTGTGTGTGTGTGTTTATTTGTAGTTTAGGTGTGTTAGTTTAGGTCTGAGTGCTTCCTCATATTCCCCCTTAGCGTTTCATTTTGACATTAATGTTGTTGATTTGTAATTAACTTGTAATGCTCTAATTTGCAAATAAAACAATCACCTGCAGGGACCACAGAGGCCAGGGACACACAGAGGACAGGGACACACAGAGGCCAGGGACCACAGAGGCCAGGGACCACAGAGGCCAGGGACCACAGAGGACAGGGACACACAGAGGCCAGGGACACACAGAGGACAGGGACACACAGAGGCCAGGGACCACAGAGGCCAGGGACCACAGAGGACAGGGACACACAGAGGCCAGGGACACACAGAGGACAGGGACACACAGAGGCTCTTATTAAGGACATGGCCTTTATTATTTACATTTAGGAATAGAACTGAGAGACAGACATGCAGTCAGTCAGACAGGCAGACAAACAGGCAGGCAGGCAGACAGGCAGACAGACAGGCAGGCAGGCAGACAAGCAGGCAGGCAGACAGGCAGACAGGCAGAGGGCGGAGGGAGATGAAGAACAGATTTGAGATGGAGACAGCATCGATGTCTCTCAGTTTTAAACAGGACCAGCATCAGACAACTGTTTTATGGTCCTAGACAGCACTGGGACTCAGAGGTAATATGTCTCCATTACTCACCCCCCCGCCCTCCCTCCCACACACACACACACACACACACACACACACACACACACACATTAAGACTCTCACCCTCACTCTCTCTCTCTCTCTCTCTCTCCATCTATCTAAAAATACACAGCTCACAGACAGGTTGGCAAGGCAGTGGAGGCCCAGGTAAACACACAGGCTGGAGAGAGAGAGGGAGAGAGAGAGAAAGAGAAAGAAAGAAAGATACACTGATAGACAGAACCGGATGGATGGATGGATAAATAAATAAATCAGTTGATTGATCACTGATAGTCCTGATAGTCTCGAGTAGAGGCAGAGTGGCTTGTATTATATTGCCTGTCAGCTAGGCTGCGCTGATGTCTCAACCCTAGGGGGCGCTCTCTCCTATCCGCCCTGTAAGTCAGCTAGTAATCAGCACCATGGTCCCCGCGCTGGCCAGAATGCCATCTCTAACACACACACACATACACACACACCGTTATTTCTGGTACGCCATCTCAGATACACACACATACACGCACACACACCCTTACGTCCACTATGCCATCTCAGATACACATATACCCCGTTATTTCCAGTATGCCACCTCAGATACACACACACACACACACACACACCGTTATTTCCAGTATGCCATCTCAGACACACACACACACACACACACACACACGCACGCACACCGTTATTTCCAGTATGCCACCTTGGGCACACACACATGCACACACACTCACTTATGTCCACGATGCCATCTCAGATACACACACACACACACACCAATGGGGCTGTCTCATGACTGAATATGGTAGCTAAACAGGCTAAAGGAAAAAGATCTGTTCAGTGTGCATGAATTTGATGCATGAAGAATCATGCAGAGCAACCTGAAGCCGTGCATGGATTCTCTTCCTCCCTTAAGCTCCTCCTCCCCAGCAGTCTCCTCAGCAACGCAATGACAACAGTCAGCCAAGACTTAGTATTGATTACACAGAATTACACTGGATATGAAGAAATGTAATACGTCTCTTTGACCCTGTTTAGTCTGATTAACCAGCTGTTTGAAGTTGATTCATTCTTGCTGAGAACAGATGTAAATACGGTTGAGAAGTAGTAAACTGAGGACGGTGTAAATACAGATTGCTGTGTGTGTTTTTGGTGTGTCTGTGGCTGCAATGTGAGCCCCGTCTTACGAGCACAGAGGTCCTGTTTTCAGTGTGGGCTTCAAATCTCACACACAGGAAAGGAAAGTTCAGCAGAGGTCATGGATTAAAACTGGAGGAGGATTTAGACAGTCGGTGGGACAGTAATAGGAATACTCTAAATTGTGTGTGTGTGTGTGTGTGTGTGTGTGTGTTTTGAATGGAAACATTGAGTGCATTTCACACATTGGTGTGCATGCCACACCTGTGTTGGCAGCGCTTGGCTGTGCGTTGGTTGTGTGCGTCACAGCGGCTCAGAGCGATTAGATGTCACCCATGTCAGCTACCGCTGCTTTCATTTCCTGCAGCTGGCTGACTGTTCTGACTGTGTTTCAGCACCAAGGCCAGCGCCCATCAGAACATACTGCCACTGTCCAAGGTGCTGAAGCCAAATACTCAGGTGTCTTGATGTTACTCCCAAAAGCTGTTTTTAGATGGCATGACTTTGGATGATCATTGATGATCAAAGCTCATTTGAGGTACACAGCTATGATTTAGCTCACGAAGTCAGAATGCACCTTAAGCCGCATTAGAGTCAAATCTATCACTATAGGGTACAATCTACACATTGTAAACTGTCTCGGCTTGCAAGAAATTGTTTGTGTGTCCAGAAAAGAAAGGCTCCATAAAGAGCCTGTCATAGGGAAGCAGTAGACAGCTGTTAACAAGCTGTGTGTTTTCATCTTCCTTTAAGAAGGTGATCCTTGTAGAAGCGCAGAAACCAAGTCTGGGCTTTTCTTCAGAAATACTCTAGATGAGAAGTTTGCTGCCCTCAACAATAGTTGCTTTGCTGCTGTGACTCTCATTGTGTCTTGTGTAAAGTGGCTTTCATTTTAGCATGAGGGAATTACAGTCCAACTGAGCAGACAGGAAGGAATTAGCGGGCTGGGCTGTTTCTGTCAGAAATAACAGATGGAACAGACTTCTTACGTACTTCTTACTGCTTCACCCTGTTCCAGCCCATAAAAAATCTGTGGGCTGAGAATAGAACGGCAGAGGCAGGGCACCAGCGGACCTTGAAGGATTCTTTTCTAATCTTAGTTACCTTTTAAAGTCTTTAATTAAGCTTTTATCTCCACTGTGTTGTGTGGAGTCCCTCGTTACAGCAGAACCAGACCGGAACCGACCCAGAGCAGAAACAGATGCAGCCTTGAGTCATGGTGGACTGATGGACACGAGTTCCTTACGTTTAGTAAGTACCGCTGCCATTGGACATGAGTTCCTGAGGTCTAGTAAGCAGAGCTGCCATTGGACATGAGTTCCTGAGGTCTAGTAAGCAGAGCTGCCATTGGACATGAGTGCCTGAGGTCTAGTAAGCAGAGCTGCCATTGGACATGAGTTCCTGAGGTCTAGTAAGCAGAGCTGCCATTGGACATGAGTTCCTGAGGTCTAGTAAGCAGAGCTGCCATTGGACATGAGTTCCTGAGGTCTAGTAAGCAGAGCTGCCATTGGACATGAGTTCCTGAGGTCTAGTAAGCAGAGCTGCCATTGGACATGAGTTCCTGAGGTCTAGTAAGGAGGGTTTACCATTGGACACGAGTTCCTGAGGTTTAGTAAGGAGAGCTGCCATTGGATACGAGTTCCTGAGGTGTAGCAAGCAAGGCTGCCATTGGACATGAGTTCCTGAGGTTGATGTTGAAGGTGTTGAAAAACTGCTGCTGTCTGTCAGAGAACCCTCCACACTCCTGCAAGAGTCTGTGGGCCACATGGAGCTCTTGATTTATGTGTCGTCATGACGAATGTAAAGCCAAACATCCATCCTGCCCCGGCACCTCTGGCTTCCAGGGAGAGGAGGGGAAGAGGGGAACATCTGGAGAAGTGAGCTGCAGTTTGCCGATGTCACTTCTGGCCGATTGAATCGATGCTCTGAAGTGGGTCTCCCATCCAGTGGGCGAACGGCACCTCTGATTTCTGTGCGGCTTTTTAGCAGAAGTGATATTTCAGTTTCTGTTGACTTCAGAGCTCACAGCTGACGAGCAGCAGCTTCTCTTCACTTTGATTGGGTCAACCCCCCACTGAGGTGTCTGTCAGCACCTGCTCCGAGTGCCTCTGCACACACACACACACACACACACACACATACACATACACACTCAGACAGACACACACACACACACACACACACACACACACGCATACACATACACACTCAGACAGACAGAGACACACACACACACACACACACACACACGAGGAGAATATAAAGCACCTACATCAACGTCTCCATCAGCAGGTAGCATGTGGCAGAGTGGAGATATTCAGCTCCTGCTCTCTCTTCCTCCCTGCCTCTGCACACACATACACACACACACACATGCATGCACACACGCTCACACACACAGACACACATACATATGCAGATGTATGGAAGCACACACACACATACAGACAGTGCACTGAGAGCAGCATTGGAGAATCTTTTGAAGGTCAGCCCTGGAGCCACCCTGGGATGGTGTGT
Source organism: Tenualosa ilisha (assembly GCA_015244755.2). Taxonomy (NCBI): domain Eukaryota; kingdom Metazoa; phylum Chordata; class Actinopteri; order Clupeiformes; family Clupeidae; genus Tenualosa; species Tenualosa ilisha. The sequence goes on along the minus strand of PYXC01000949.1, from coordinate 737,626 downwards.
GTGTTTGCTTCTTTGAAGGAGAGATCAGTGTGTGTGTGTGTGTGTGTGTGTGTGTGTGAGTATCAGTTGCTGGTATACTGTCTATAGTCTGAATGAGCCTTGAGAGAGCAGAGAGACAGACATACTGTATCTGTGTGTGAGTAGCTGTGGTGAGAGTCTGAGATCAGATAGCATAACTGAAGAGATCAGTGTGTGTGCATGTGTGTGTGTGATGTGTGTATCAGTTGCTCGTATTTGTGTGTGTGTGTGTGTGTGTGTGTGTGCTGAGGAGAGGAGAGTGGAGCTGTGCTTAGCACTGCACTGCACACATAAATAAATAAGTGAGGAAGAAGCAGGATCACGGGCCCTCAGTGTCCACATTAATTGTGAATGGTGAAGAGATCAGTGTGTGTGTGTGTGTGTGTGGAGCTCTGCTTAACACTGCAGGATCACGGGCCCTCAGTGTCCACATTAATTGTGAATGGTGAAGGCAAGACAGCCTGCAGCACTCGGGTTGTCATGGTGATCCGTACAAGAAGGCAGAATTCTCACAGACAAATATTTTGGTGGACATCAGGAGCTCCTCTTCAAGCTGCTGGCTAGAGAGAGAGAGAGAAGGGAGAGAGAGAAGGGGGAGAGAAAGAGAAAGGAGAGAAAGAGAAGTGATTTTTATCTTTTTCTATTTGATCTGTCCGTTGAAGTGAAACACCATGAAAGAGGAGAAATGTGTGTGTGTGTGTTTCTACGTGTGAGCATGTGTGTGTGTTTCATTTCTGTTTGATCTCTTTTTGGCTTTTGTGTGTGTGTGGGATAAGAAGCTCATTGTGCAGAGTGTTATCAGTGGGATGTGAGTGTGTGTGTGTCTGTATGTGTGTGGGATAAGCAACCAATGTGCAGAGTGTTACCAGTGGGATCTGTGTGTGTGTGTGTGTGTGTGTGTGTGTGTGTGTGTGTGTGTGTGTGTGTGTGTGTGTGTGTTCTACTCGTCACAAGAGAGAGAGAAGAGAGGGTCAACACATTAAGCACCTGATGGGTTGAGATGAAAGGAAGAAACAGATTTGGGGGGGCTGAAACAGAGAGAACAAGAGAGAGACAGAGAAGGAGAGTGAGAGAGGGAGGGAGGGAGAGAGAGAGAGAGGAAGATTGAGAGTGTGGAAGAGAGAGAGAGGGGGGGAGAGGGAGACAGAGAGAGAGGGAGGGAGTGGAGAGAGAGGGAGAAAGAGAGAGGGAGGGAGAGGGAGAGAGAGAGGGAGGGAGGGAGAGAGAAAGGGAGAGTGAGAGATGGGACTTTGAGATTGATGGTGACATGGAAGGCGGGGGGAGGGATATGGTAGTTAGAGATGAGAGATGGATAGAGACAGAGAGAGGAAGAGATGGAAAGTGAGAGTAAGAAAAACAGGAGAGAGAGAAGAAATGGGCACAGAGAGAGAGAGATGGCAGGGAATGGTGTTGGGAAAGATGGAGAGAGAGAGAATAACACAGGCATGACAGTGATGGACAGATAGGAGAGGAGAGGAGGAGTGGAGAGGAGAGGAGGAGCAGAGAGGTAGAGATGAAACACTGCAAGTGTGAGTGTGTGTGTGTGTGTGTGTGTGAGTGAAAAGCCCAGCTGTAGGAGCGGAGCAGACGGTCACACACACCTGTGAGTATTGGCTGGCAGAGTCGGAGACGGGCAGTTGGCACACGCCATCTGGCACCACCACCTCCACCACCACCGCCGCTGCTGCCCAGCAACAGCCTCACGCCAGCCCCACACCTCATGCCTCTGCCCTCCAACTACTCAGCTGGGGGCACCACAGCCTGCCATCCTCAGGCAAAGAACAAGGACACACACACACACACACGCAGTACACAACTCAAGTTCAAATGCACAGACACACACACACACACACACGCAGGCACACAACTGTCACAGACACACACACACGCAGGCACACAACTGTTACAAATGCGCGGACACATACACAAGGACAAACACACACACACACACATTAGCAACCATACACATAACCACACACACACACACACACACACACACACACACACACAAACAACCATACACATAACCACACACACACACACATTAACAATCATACACATAACCACACACACACACACAATAAATCCTCATGCGAACAGAACAGAAAATGTACTTTTATGGACACAGAAACGCATGGACACAGAAACTATGCGGTTTGTTACATATTGGTTAGCACACACACACACACACACACTCATACTCATGAAACACACACTCGGAATATACACAGTAGTCAAGATCAAGGTGGATGTGTTGGTGGCTGAGGACCAAGGGCAGACCCAAAGAAACAAACACAGAGGTGAGAAACGCAGGAGCAGTGGCATCAAGGACAGCGAGCTGATCACAGAGCAGCGAGAACAGATGGAGAGGAACTCAGGAAGAGTGGCATCAAGGACAGCGAGCTGATCACAGAGCAGCGAGGACAGATGGAGAGGAACTCAGGAAGACTGGCATCAAGGACAGCGAGCTGATCACAGAGCAGCGAGGACAGATGGAGAGGACAACAGTGGAGGACAGGATCAAGGACAAACAGAGACAGAAAAGAAGAGAAAGAGAGAACAGTAAAGGAGGAGGAGGAGAGAGAGACAGCACAGGAATGTGTGTGTGTGTGTGAGAGAAATGGATGCTGCATAACAAAGGATAGAGAGATGAATGAAAAGATGAGGAAGAGAAAAATAGATAGATGAGGGAGAGAAAGATAGATAGATGAAGGAGAGAAAGATAGATAGCTGAGGGAGAGAAAGATAGATAGCTGAGGGAGAGAAAGATAGATAACTGAGGGAGAGAAAGGAGATCTGAGGAATCTCTCCCATAGGCTGAGGGAGAGAAAGGAGATCTGAGGAATCTCTCCATAGGCTGAGGGAGAGAAGGGAGATCTGAGGAATCTCCCATAGGCTGAGGGAGAGAAGGGAGATCTGAGGAATCTCTCCATAGGCTGAGGGAGAGAAGGGAGATCTGAGGAATCTCTCCCATAGGCTGAGGGAGAGAAGGAGATCTGAGGAATCTCCCATAACTGAGGGAGAGAAAGGAGATCTGAGGAATCTCTCCCATAGGCTGAGGGAGAGAAAGGAGATCTGAGGAATCTCTCCCATAGGCTGAGGGAGAGAAAGGAGATCTGAGGAATCTCTCCCATAGGCTGAGGGAGAGAAGGGAGATCTGAGGAATCTCTCCCATAGGCTGAGGGAGAGAAGGGAGATCTGAGGAATCTCTCCCATAGGCTGTCAGACTTCAGCTTCTGCTCTTTTGCCTTAAAGGACAAGTTTGTTTTTTACACTTAAACCCTTAAAGTTTTCTGATCATTTATGATGAAATATGATGGTTAAAATTAAAATTTTGCTGAATGTTCCAAGGATTTTCGGTTGTTGCAATAGCAACGCCCCCCCCCCCCACACACACACACAGAATGGCTGCATAGGTGCACAGCTGCAGTCTCTCCTAAAACGCATTAAACTTTCATTTGTAAAGACGTGAAACTCACCGAGTGGTCAGTAATGTTCACTGATACGCTGACACAAAACTCATCTCAAAGTGGGACTTCATCATTGCCTCTTAGGCGGAAGGATACGGGTGTGAGGTGCTTGAAAAAATAGGTCCACAACTGAGAATGAACGGGCAAAAGCGAGTTGGAAACCATATAGTTTGCGGTGAATTTTGCGTCAGCATATCAGTGAACATTACTGACCTCTCGGTGAGTTTCATGTCTTTACAAATAAAATATTCATGCGTTTCAGGAAAGATTGCAGCTGTGCACCTCTGCAGTCATTCTGTAGGGGGGCTGTGCTGCACAAACAACCAAAAATTCTCGTAACAGAGGCATTTGGCATTTGTCAATTTTAGTCTTAACCATTGTGTTGCATCATAAACAATCAGAAAAAGAGGCTTTAAGTGTAAAAGGAACTTGTCCCTTAATTTAAAGGATCTACATAAGAGTGACATGAGCCAGCTTATTAATGACACTTCATTAGTGTTAATGACTGCTGTCATTAAGTGTCGTTCGGTCTGCACCCAAACCATGTCAACTTTACATCACCAAAACTGTATGACACGTAATGACAACTGTCATAAGCATTAAAAAAGTGTCACTGATGTTCTTGATAGATGTCATGTCCCGCTAATGACAGGCTCATGTCAGTCTTATGTAGACACCTTCAAATAAAGTTACCTTTTCACCTTAATTGGGATGTGCGCTGGCCTCTTCCCCAGAGGATGCTGCTGGTTTGGTGGGGTTGATTGACAGATGATTGACAGATGATTGACAGCCAGGCTGTGAGCCATGGGAGCTGATGCCAGCACACATAGTGATTGTCTGCTGCAAGCTTTGCAGTAAAATCTGATGATTACACCAGAATCACGCCGCTCGATAACTACCCCACACACACACTGCAGCTGACATTCACATATCATATCTGGCACTGGCTTGCATCTCTGTGTGCAAATTTAATAAGACGCACACACACACTTACACACACACACACACACACACACGCACACTGTAGCTGACACTAACACGTATAGTATAACAGTTGTTTGTATGTGTATGTGGCAATGATCCTGCAGATTTTCTGTGTGTATGTGTGTGTGTGAGAAACTGTGGGGGTGTGTGTGTTTAGGCCCAGCTGTGGCACTAGTTCTACAGATTTAGACCAAAGCTACTCAGGGTTGGCTGCTCTTGTCTTAAGGATGATGGAAAATCCTGTTGATGTGTTTCTTAGGATCAGAATGTGTGTGTGTGTGTGTGTGTGTGTGTGTCTAAGCCAGATCAATCAATAGTTGTTCCACTTTTACTAAGATTGGGGCCTTTGCTTGGCTGACCCAGTTGGGCTGTGAGCAGTGGAGCGCCCAGTGGCATTGACACACACACATACACACACACACATACAATTACACATGCACACACACGCACACAAATACACATGCACACACACACACACACAAATACACATGCACACACACGCACACAAATACACGCCATGTGTGGTAGCTTACTAGCTCCCTGAGCAAATCGATATGCCAGTGTGCTCACACACACAGTGGAGCTTTCACACACACACACACACACCAACGCACACACATCAATATGTGGTATGTATATATACTGGCATATGAACACAGATACACAGCACACTGGAGCATACACATCTGGGCAGGCACAAACAGAACAGTATATTCATATGCATATGGATTTATGGTACACACACACACTTACTGTCATAATGCACAAATGTATGCATGGACAAATACACACACACACACACACACATAATTGCAGTTTACAGTCACATATTTATCTCATATATATATTCATTAGCAAACATGTGCACACACACACACACACACACACACACACACCCCTTTACTCTCTTACTGCTATCCCCATAGGAAAAAGGGCTTTGTCAGGAGATATCTGAGCAACTCTGACAGCACTGGGACCTGAAGCGCATTACTCATTCAAGTAAAAAAAAAAAAACACATTTGAACATCTGAAAACACCCCCCCTCCAAACACACACACACACACACACACACACACAACATGGGAGAGCATGTAGCAGCTGTACAGTACCTGTTTAGTGTGGACCTCAGTATTTGTTTATGATCTGCACACAGACTCTGGCATTAGGACACAAATCCCCCCACATCAGGGCCAGACTATGTTCCCAAAGGGCCCTTTAACTCTGCCTGTACCTGTAACAGCAGCGGGTCTATGAGGACTGAAGACATGACATGAAATTACCAAAATAAGTCAAAACGTTTGATTGGAAATGTTATGCTTTGCAGTGGGTTTGTTTGTGTACATATACCAGTGAAGGGCTTACAGACGGCAAAAACAAGAATTGAAAATCAGCACCTAATGATTTGAATTCATATTTAGTAATACCTGTGTAATTCTGTTATTCTGTAATGTGTTAGTACCATTCAGCCCTACACCAGAGACAATTTTGGGCCAGATACCAGCCAGACCAAAGCCACATCCTGTCTGGTGCATGTAGGGGTGCGTGTAGTCTAGTCAGCCAGAAAGGAGTGTGGTTTGAAACACAGGCGCCTCCCTACTGAACAGCCGTCCAAGTCGGTGTCATCCCCACGCACGTCCTACTGCCATCGCCATCGGTGCACACAACTCATTCACGTTGCAGCACACAACTTGATGCTAAATTGGCTGTGAGGGAGATGGATTGGGACAGATTATGTGATAGAGAAGTGCTCATAGCCACACAGACACACACACACACACACACACATGTTTGAGTTTAGAAGAGGACTCTGAGTAGGACTGTGAGTAGGCGAAGAGTGTAGGGAGAGAGCAGGGAGAAGTGTGTGTGTGTGTGTGTGTGTGTGTGTGTGTGTGTGTGTGTAGGGAGGATGTGAAATGAAGCAGTGTTTCTCCCTGGGTTTCCATGGGACTGGCGTGGAGTATTTATAGCTGCCGTGTGCGTCATGAGGGTGTCTTAGATTAACACATACACGCACACACACACACACCACACACACTCTCTCTCTCTCACACAGCTCAGCACGGCCTGGAAGGGGTTCTTAAAGATGGCCGACTGATGTTGAAAGGGGAAGGAAACTCAAAAAGAGTTCTTGCTGTAATACCCAGAGGCAGTGCATGAATCTGTGTTCGTATGTGTGTGTGTGTGTGTGTGTGTGTGTGTGTGTGCATCTGTGTGTGTGTGCATGTATGCATCTGTGAGTGCATGCATGCATCTCTGTGTGTGTGTGTGTGTGTGTGTGTGCGCATCTGTGTATGTGTGTGCATGTATGCATCTGTGAGTGCATGCATGCATCTCTGTGTGTGTGTGTGTGTGTATGTGTGTGTGTGTGTGTGTGAGTGTGGATGTGCATGTGTGTGTGAGAGTTGGGTGGGTTTGAGGCTTATGTGTGTGTATTCCATGTGCCTGAGGAGTGTCTCACACACACACACACACACACTCACACACATTCTGCTCCTCACCCCTCTCTCACACTGCAGATCACTGACACCACTAATGAGTCAGCTTCAAGTCACAGTGTTAAACACTGCTAATGGGACGCTCCAGGGAGTGTGTGTGTGAGTGTGTGTGTGTGTGTGCGTGCTACTATGGGAACCTGTTGTGCTGAGATGAAGTACATGTGTGTGTGCATTTTAATGTGCATGGTGTGTACAACTGAATTTGCTGATGTGTGTGTGTGTGTGTGAGAGAGAGAGAGATAGAGCGTGTGTGCCAGATTGGAAGAAGTTGCTAATATTGTGTGAGAGGTCTGGTGTGTTTCCCCGTTATTCTTTGATTTCATTTATCCATGGAGTGGATGATTGGGCTTTTCATCTTCAGCTTTTCATCACACACACACACACACACACACACACACACACACAGAAATCACCATGTTAACAGATTGAGTGTGGAAGTCTGGAGAGAAAGATGGACACACACACATACAGGCACGCATGTATACACATAAGCACACACATGCACAGGCACACACACATACATACATACACACACACACACACACACACACACACACACACACACACACACACACACAGACTCCAGAGGGAGCTAAACACATGCTGGCCGGCCAGAGAGAGATATGGACACACACACACACACACACACACACACACACACGCTGGCTGTCTCCAGCAGCACATTCTATCCCATAATGAAAGCAGTGATTCAGTCTTTCAGATCACATTGCTCCTCTCCAGCCCAGGGCAACTAAATAGCAGCACAGCAGTGTGTGGGTTTGTCTCTTTCTGTGTGTGTGGGTGTGTGTGTGAGTTTGTCTCTTTCTGTGTGTGTGGGTGTGTGTGTGTGTGTGTGTGTGTGTGTGTGTGTGGGTTTGTCTCTGTCTGTGTGTGTGTGTGTGTGTGTGTGTGTGTGTGTGTGTGTGTGTGTGTGGGTTTCTCTCTCTGTGTGTGTGTGGGTGTGTGTGTGTGTGGCTTTGTCTTTCTCTGTGTGTATGGGTGTGTGTGTGGGTTTGTCTCTTTCTGTGTGCGTGGGTGTGTGTGTTTGTGTGGGTTTGTCTCTTTCTGTGTGTGTGTGTGGGTGTGTGTGTGTGTGGGTTTGTCTCTGTGTGTGTGTGTGTGTGTGTGTGTGTGGGTTTGTCTCTGTGTGTGTGTGGGTGTGTGTGTATGTGAGTTTGTCTCTCTGTGTGTGTGTGTGTGTGGGTGTGTGTGTGTGTGGGCATCCTGTGGTGGCAGGGTCACAGGGTCCATTCAGATCAGATCTGTCATGCCTCTCCTCCTCTGTCAGCCCTCTGTGACAGCCCGTCTCTGCCACTACACACACACACACACACGCATGCATACACATGTGCACACACATGCATGCATATGCACACAAACACACACACATGCACACACACTCGCTCATGCTCATGCACATGCACATGCACACACACACACACACATATATGCATTAAATAGGATACTTTCTTTTTTAAGATTCAAATTTAACAGATAAAATTCGATTGAAGATTCGATTTGAACAGATTCTTTGTCTCATGCACACACACACACACACACACACACACACACACACACACACACACACACACACACACACACATTGACACACTCACACACACACACACATCACATCCTCAGTATTAGAATAATGACAGATTCCCCAAGAAATGATTGATGAATGAGTGGCTCTGCTGTGTGAGGGAGGATGTGTGCTCACACACACACACACACACAGTGTCTCTGCTTAGTCATCTACAGTTGTCCTCAGTCAATGTCTGTGTGCCTATATGTGTATGTATTTTAGCTACTGGACACCTTCATTGCCTTCTGGATTAATAAAGCATCTGTCTGTCTATCTATCTATCTATCTATCTATCTGACTATCTATCTATCTATCTATCTATCTGTCTACCTGTCTATCTATCTATCTATCTATCTATCTATCTATCTATCTATCTATCTATCTATCTATCTATCTATCTGTCTATCTGTCTCATGCTCTTCTGCAGCCTTGCCTGCTTGGGTGGGGTATGTGACCATTGTAGCTCACCACACTGATGTCCATTATCACTACCCATAAGACACTGCTCACATCCTATCATGATTACCCATAAGACACTGCTCTTGTGGCTACTGAACTCTGCACTCCGCACTCCGCTGTTCTCCTCCTCTCCTCTTCAGATAAAGTGACATATTATTGTATATATGACATGATTTAATATTACTGTCACTTTATCTGAAGGGGAGGGGGGAGAGGAGAAGGAGAGGAGGAGGGGAGGAGGGGAGGGGGGAGAGGAGAAGGAGAGGAGGAGGGGAGGGGGGAGAGGAGAAGAGGGGAGGAAAGGAGGGGCGGAGAGGAGAAGGAGAGCTGAGAATGTATCTGCCAGCCTTCCTGAAGCTGAAGCTGATTGGTGCAAACAGAAGTGTACTGGAGGCTGGATGGAGTCTCTTTGTGGCCCAGTGGTCCATTTGTCTTCCTGCCCTGAGCCTTTAATTGCATTGGATTTGAGTTAGTGTTGGGTTTGGGTCAGCGTTGGGTTTGGGTTAGTGTTGGGTTTGGGTCAGTGTTGGGTTTGGGTTAGTGTTGGGTTTGGGTCAGCGTTGGGTTTGGTTTAGTGTTGGGTTTGGATCAGTGTTGGGTTTGGGTTAGTGTTGGGTTTGGGTCAGTGTTGGGTTTGGGTCTGCATTGGGTTTGGGTTAGTGTTGGGTTTGGGTCTGCATTGGGTTTGGGTCAGTGTTGGGTTTGGGTCAGTGTTGGGTTTGGGTCTGCATTGGGTTTGGGTTAGTGTTGGGTTTGGGTCAGTGTTGGGTTTGGGTCTGCATTGGGTTTGGGTTAGTGTTGGGTTTGGGTCAGTGTTGGGTTTGGGTCTGCATTGGGTTTGGGTCAGTGTTGGGTTTGGGTCTGCATTGGGTTTGGGTCAGTGTTGGGTTTGGGTCAGTGTTGGGTTTGGGTTAGTGTTGGGTTTGGGTCAGTGTTGGGTTTGGGTCTGCATTGGGTTTGGGTTAGTGTTGGGTTTGGGTCAGTGTTGGGTTTGGGTTAGTGTTGGGTTTGGGTCAGTGTTGGGTTTGGGTTAGTGTTGGGTTTGGGTCAGTGTTGGGTTTGGGTCAGTGTTGGGTTTGGGTTAGTGTTGGGTTTGGGTCAGTGTTGGGTTTGGGTCTGCATTGGGTTTGGGTTAGTGTTGGGTTTGGGTCAGTGTTGGGTTTGGGTCTGCATTGGGTTTGGGTTAGTGTTGGGTTTGGGTCAGTGTTGGGTTTGGGTCTGCATTGGGTTTGGGTTAGTGTTGGGTTTGGGTCTGCATTGGGTTTGGGTCAGTGTTGGGTTTGGGTCAGTGTTGGGTTTGGGTTAGTGTTGGGTTTGGGTCAGTGTTGGGTTTGGGTTAGTGTTGGGTTTGGGTCAGTGTTGGGTTTGGGTCTGCATTGGGTTTGGGTTAGTGTTGGGTTTGGGTCAGTGTTGGGTTTGGGTTAGTGTTGGGTTTGGGTTAGTGTTGGGTTTGGGTCAGTGTTGGGTTTGGGTTAGTGTTGGGTTTGGGTCTGCATTGGGTTTGGGTCAGTGTTGGGTTTGGGTCAGTGTTGGGTTTGGGTCAGTGTTGGGTTTGGGTTAGTGTTGGGTTTGGGTCAGTGTTGGGTTTGGGTCTGCATTGGGTTTGGGTCAGTGTTGGGTTTGGGTCAGTGTTGGGTTTGGGTCAGTGTTGGGTTTGGGTTAGTATTGGGTTCAGGGCTGGGGGTGTGTACGGTTTCTTTCCGCCTCCTGGTTGTCCACTGACATTTTTAGTCTCTTTCTTCTATTTCTGCCTGTTTAGCTGCAGCAAGCAAGTCTCTCCCCTCCTCTCCTCTCTGTGTGTGTGTGTGTGTGCGTGTGCGTGTGCGTGTGCGTGTGTGTGTGTGTGTGTGTGTATGTATGTGTGTGCGTGTGAGAGAGAGAGAGAGTCTGCAAGTCTGTGCCACTTTTCCGCCTTCGCTGAAGGCTAAATCGCCTGACTCATAATCCAGAGGGGTGAGGAGCTGAGAAAGAACCGGAATCACAGAAACAAGATAAAGTGCAGAGCGAGGGAGAGGGAGGGAGGGAGGGACAGAGAGAGGGAGGGGGGGAGGGAGGGAGGAAGAGAGAGAGAGAAAGAGGTTTAAGTTGATGACAGACTGAGGATTAATTTCTCAATCAGCGTTTTCTCTTGCTGAGCCCAGGAGAGGAGGACATGTGGTGCTGCAGGACTTTGGCCTGCGGTAATTGCTGTGCAGTTTGGGGCCGCCCCCTTCCCCTCACACACACGCACACTCACACACGCACGCCCACACAAACACACACACAGACAGCAGTCAGCAGTCCTATCCTCTCCTCTCCTCTCCTCTCTTCTCCTCTGTTCCTCTCCTCTCCTCTCTGTTCCTCTCCTCTCTCCTTTCCCACTCTCCTCTGTCCTGTCCTGTTCCCCCTCTCCCAACCCCCCCCCCCCCCCCCCCCCACACACACACACACCCCTGGGGCTTTCAGCAGTCTCTCCCTAAATAGCTTACAGTAAGAGGGTGTAAAAACAAAGGCCTAATGGCTCCCCTACCAAAGTGAAAGTGGGTTGTGCCGTAGGAGGTGCCCTAATGCATTTAGAAATACACTGCACTTACATAGCCACCAGTAGCACCAGAGGGCATCCGTGGGCTGCTTAAGCAACCTCTGTGCACAACACACTCACTGGTGTTTTACTGTGGAGGAAACACTGCTGTTTTACTGTGGAGGAAACGCTGGTGTTTTACTGTGGAGGAAACGCTGGTGTTTTACTGTGGAGGAAACGCTGGTGTTTTACTGTGGAGGAAACGCTGGTGTTTTACTGTGGAGGAAACGCTGGTGTTTTACTGTGGAGGAAACGCTGGTGTTTTACTGTGGAGGAAACGCTGGTGTTTTACTGTGGAGGAAACGCTGGTGTTTTACTGTGGAGGAAACGCTGGTGTTTTACTGTGGAGGAAACGCTGGTGTTTTACTGTGGAGGAAACACTGGTGTTTTACTGTGGCCTTTTTAAAATAGAAAGAGACTGAATGCTTTGTAAAAAAACAGAGACCTTAAAGGCAGCGTCAGCAGTCTGAGGTAATGTCTAACCTGTAGCACTAGACAAGGTTGAGCGGGGCAGTTATGGTGTGTGTTCTGCACTGCAGGTCTGCTCAACCATTACCCACTTAGGCTGGTGTGGATGGCTAATCAGTCTCAGAGAGAGAGAGTGTGTGTGCAAACATACACACACTCAACACCCAGCCACAACACACACACACACACACACTAGCCACCCAGCCAAACACACACAAATACACGCAGCACCCGGCCAAATATACACACACAAACACACACTCAACAACCAGTCAAACACACAGTCAACAAATACCCAGCTCGAAACACACAAATATACATTCAACAAACGCCCAGCCAAACACATACACACACACACACTCAACAAACGCCCCAGTACTTGTGTCCATGGCAAACTCCCCCTTGGCCCACCTTGGTCATTTGGAGTTAGTTTGAGGTGGTACCTTCCATATGAAGCCCCCTTCTTTGAGGTCACCAGGGGTCACACACAGTGATGGGTCCCCAGCATAAATCACCAGGGGTCACACACAGCGATGGGTCCCCAAATGCCCCTGTGTTCAGATGTTGCAACCCTTCCTTTGGAGACA
>PYXC01000949.1:710000-720000 GCA_015244755.2 Tenualosa ilisha | reverse complement strand
CATACAGAAACACACACACTTACACACACACACACACACACACTCCCTTCTAAAGAGATGTTGAGATGATCTGATTCAGGACTCTGCTGCTCTGCAGTCTCTTCCATAGCCAGGCCTTCCCCATCTGTGTGTGTGTGTGTGTGTGTGTGTGTGTGTGTGTGTGTGTGTGTGTGTGTGTGTGTGTGTGTGTGTGTTTGTGTGTTTGAGTGACAGTACATTGGCCTGCATCCCACATGCACCATCCCCAAATAGTTGCAGTGAGAATAGGGCCTTTTTGCACTTGTGTGTGTGTGTGTGTGTGAGACACTCGGAATGGGGCCTTTTTGCACTTGTGTGTGTGTGAGTGTGTGAGACACTCGGAATGGGGCCTTTTTGCACTTGTGTGTGTGTGTGTGTGTGTGTGTGTGTGTGTGTGTGTTTGTGAGACACTCAGAATGGGGCCTTTTTGCACCCTTGTGTCTTTGAGCTCATTTGCATGCAGGCTGCATTCAAATCACCCCCTCAGCTCAACACACACACACACACACACACACTGGCAGACACACACATTTGTTCTCTTTCACAGACACACACACACACACACATGTTCAGGGGTATACAAAAACCTCTTTTGACTCCAGTAGAACACTCACTCATAAACATGTACATTCTTTTTAAGACACTGAGATAATCACACCCACCAACACACACACACACACACATACACACAGACATACTAGTGAATTAAATTTAATATCTTTTCCTTAGGTGATCTTCTGGTTGGCAATAAAGTACTGTGTCCATTAAGTGAACTTACACACACACACACACACATACAGAGAGAGAGAGAGAGAGAGAGAGAGAGCAATGATGTACTGGTATTTAATTAGTTTCATATGGGGGGCATTAAATAAACACACACACACACACACACACACACAGAGAGAGAGAGAGAGAGAGAGAGAGCAATAATGTACTGGTATTTAATTAGTTTCATATGGGGGACATTAAATAAACACACACACACACACACACACACACAGAGAGAGAGAGAGAGAGCAATAATGTACTGGTATTTAATTAGTTTCATATGGGGGACATTAAATAAACACACACACACACACACAGAGAGAGAGAGAGCAATAATGTACTGGTATTTAATTAGTTTCATTTAGGACATTAAATAAAACTCCACAGTGTTGGTTTGCAGCCCTGTGCTGACACACACTTACACACACGTGTGTGTTGTACTGTATGGAGATAATAGGAGCTCACTAGTATATGGGGTCCATTATATACAGTCTATGATTGTATGTCAAGAAGAAGTGATGAATAGAATGGAAGTTCAAACTGTCTTCCTATTGGCCCATGCCAGGACCGCCTCCCTCCAGAGGCCCCACGATTGGCCCCTCACAATGGCACTGTCAGAACGGACCCTCCCAATGTCCCCCTCATGATCAATCTCACTCGTTGTTGTCTTTAGCATCATGTCTGGTTGCTGCTGCTCTGTCCTGCCATAACGTTTGATGACCACCTGTGGATTGACTACCATATAAGGGAACAATACTTTGGAACTATTATGGTGCTCAGCTTTTCCTGCTTTTCCAGCTTTTCCTGCACGACCCCTGGGCCCCTGCCGGTTGGGTTGTTTCTTCCTAGACTAACTACCACAAGGGACTTGGTCCTGCCCCTGTGGATCTTTTTCCTCTGACTATACGCAGACCTTGATAGCAATGCACAATTCTGTGATTAATGTTTTCACACACACACACACACACACACACACAGAACTAATGTGTGTTCATTCTTAAACAGCTGGAAGATAACTCAGAACCCACTATTACATTTTTATAATCACTCCAGGAACCAGTAAACAATAAACATAAATATAGTTATTGCTAATGTGTGTGTCCCTCTCCTGCATGAATTAAACACTGTGTGTTTTTGCTTGTAATAATGATAGCATTAATAATAACTACAGTTGGGCCTGTGTGGCGTTGAGGATTGTTATTCCTAAGGTCTGAGTTTACTGCTGTGTTGTCATTCTGCTGACCCCTGTATCTCTCTGCCTCTCTTTCTTTCTTTCTCTCTCTGTCTCTCTCCCTCTCTCTTTCTCTCTCTGTCTCTGTCTGTCTCTCCCTTTTTTTCTCTCCCTCTGTCTCTCTTTCGCTTTCTCTCTTTCTATCTCTCTCTGTCTCTCCCTCCCTCTCTCTCTTTCTTTCTCTCTCTGTCTCTCTCTCTCCCGCTCCCTCTCTTTCTTTCTCTGTCTCTGTCTCTACAGAGGAGGCCAGTCCTGGTCCTTCGGGCACTCCAGTGGCTCCAGGGGAGGAGGCCCCAAGGGAAAGCCCACGAGGAGCAGCCTCGGTGGGGCAGGGGCTGCTGGAGTCAGTCCTGGCCCATGGGGACCAGCTGCTCTCCCAGCGGGGGAAGGTGCTGCCCAGTGCACTGCCTCAAGACCTGCTGCCCAGACTGGGCAAGGAGCTGGGGGCCGCCGGCGGGGTGGCAGGGGTTGGTGGGGTCCTCTCTCCGGAGCAGGAAGGCCTGTTGAAGAGGATGATGCCGGCTGCTGGGGTGGGGGTCGGGATTGGGGTTGGGGGGATAGGTGATGGAGGGGGGGTCGGGGTGATAGAGCATGGAGCTCACCCGACCATCCAGGCCAACGCTGATGTCATACACACACCTGAGGGGTTGGGTGGGATGGACAGTGTTGAGGTGAAGGAGGAGGAGGGACAGGAAGAACAAGAGGAGGAACAGAAGGAGACTACAAATCCCAGCAGCACCCTCACCCCAACACCCACAGCTGTGGTGGTCGATACCGAGCCAGACATGGGCACAGTGGTACCAGGTGCTGCTAGATACACACACGTACACACACATATACACACACCATACACACACACACACGCAACGTGTACACACACATACGCACAGAGCACACACACACACATACACACAACAAACACACACACACACACACACAGCTGACCTGTCTTCTTTGTTATCTTCCCAGCTGTATCGAGTTGCATGATCAATTTCTCTGACCCCGAGGGCTATATTGATTCATCCGATGACCCTCCTCTTCCCGATGGCGCCTTTCTGCAGTGTACATACACTGTCACCGTCTACACTGGATACGGTGTGGAGCTGCAGGTACACACGCGCACACACACACACACACACACACACACACACACATACACACTCATACACATACACACAGACTCATACACACACACACACACACACACACACACTCATACACATTCACACACATACACACACACACACTCATACACATACACATACACACACACACTCATACACATACACACACACACACACATTCTCACACACACACACACACACACACTTATACACACACACACACTCATACACATACACACACACATACACACACACACTCATGCGCATACACATACACACGCACACACACACACACACACACACACACACACACACACTCATACACACAAACTCATACATATACACACACACACACTCATACACACACACACATACACACACACACTCATTTAGGCTGTTGTCCCCATATATCCCAGATTAGCTTTGCATGGAATTGTGTGACTTTACTGGGAACCAATCTCATGGTGTGGTTCTATCTGGTGCAGGTGTGTGCTGAAATAAAATCACTCAAGGCCTGACATCTGATTTAACCCCACTGATGGCTGCTGTGTCTCTCTTCTCCTCTGCTCCAATGCAAATATGTGCTGCTATACTGAGACCCCTAGTGGCTGGAGGTGGTACAGCAGGCTCCTTGATTTGTTTGGAGGCTGAGAGTAGCACAGACTGACTGATGAGCTCTCTCTCTCTCTTATACACACACACACACACAGAGACACACACACCGCTGACTGACTCCAGGGAAGCCTGTGGCATACAAACACATGCTGAAGTAGAGCGCTGAGCGACAAGCACTTTCACTCACACACACACAAACTGACACACACCAACTTCTGTAAGAGACAGCCTCCTGAACTCACACACTGACCGTCAATCTGGGATTACCCGTGTGTGTGTGTGTGCCACCTACCCTGCACCCACTGAATAATCTCCAATTACCAGCCTAATCTCTGCCAGGCGGTGAGGGGGATGTTACATTACACACACACACACACACAGACACACACACGCACACACAGACACACACACACGCGCAGGTTCTTATGCCCCTTCAATATACTGCGATTGTTCCCCGAATTTTACGTCCATGACCCAGGTGACTCGGACCCTAGTGTCAGAGCGGACCCGTGTTCAGTGTGAAAGCTAAACCAAATTCGACCCGGGTTTCCCTGGGTGACAGTATATCACCGGTGCAATCCTAGTTTAAATATACTTTTGTTGAGGAGGTGTATTCATGTCAGTGTCACACCAAACGAATGAGCTTCATGCCAGGGGATATTGGCAATATGGCAAACAAAACTAACTGCTTGTCCAACGCTGTTGTACAGCTAGCACACATATAACGTTAGCATCGTTTTGCTAACAACACCACCTGCAGTAAACAAAAAATTGCTTAATGTGACCTTACATGGTCCAGCTTTATCAATAATTGCCATTCATCTGAAGTCCACCATTGCCTGTATTTCAGTCATATAGTCATAGGCCACAGACCAGCAGATTGCTTAGCTAGGAAATTTGTTTATGCTTTAGAAAGATCCACAGAAAGTCTCTTATTGATCATACGGCTCTGCAGAGCTCCCCCTGCTGGCTACCCTGCACAACTCTCCTAACTCCTCTCCCAACACGGAACACGGCTTTAGGCAGATAATACACCTTGCTTTCACACTGCTCGGCCCGCAACAAACTCGTACTTTCAGTTCCCGGAATGCAGCAGGTTCTAGTGTGAAAAGGGCTTTAGACTTTCCTGATGTACTGAAGGGATTCTCTCTCCTGCCGCTGTAGTCTTCAGGGCCCAAGGCCGATCTATGATCAGTGCGAGCCAACCTCCATGGTCTTTTGAGCCCTCCTCGGCACCTTCTGGGAACGCTGCCTACAAGGCACTACCTTAACCCTAACCCCAACCCTAACCCCAATATATAACTCATATCCACACACACACACACACTCACACATGCAGGAATGGAGGAGTCTATTTTAAGTCCATTCTTAACGATGGACTCAAGACAAAGCTGTTGATTTGGGGGGCTAATTCATAGTGTTAGAGTTAAGGCTTGTTTTGACATGATGGGAAAAGTAGTAGTATGTGTGTGTGTGTATGTGTCTGTGTGTGTGTGTGCATGTGTGGGCTAAGATTGCGGAGTGTGCTAAGGAAGGATTTCAGCAATAGGAGAACTGTGAGTATGTGTGTGGAGAACTGTGAGTATGTGTGTGTGTTTATATATGTTCATATGTATATATATTGTGTGTATTTGTGTGTGTGTGTGTGTGTGTGTGTGTGTGTGTGTGTGTGTGTGTGTGTTTATTACAGATCAAGAGCGTCAATCTGTCTGAGGGCGAGCAACTGTCAATCAGAGGGCAGAATGAGGCCGGTGCTCTGATAGTACTAGCCAATCACACGCTTCTGGTGGAGGGTCAGGTGATCCGCAGCCCGACCAATAGCATCTCTGTCTTCTTCCGCTCCTTCCCTGAGGGTCCAATGGGCACTTTTCAGCTACACTATCAGAGTAAGAACACACACACACACACACACACACACACCTTCCAGCTACACTATCAGAGTAAGAACACACACACACACACACACACACACACACACCTTCCAGCTACACTATCAGAGTAAGAACACACACACACACACACACACACACACCTTCCAGCTACACTATCAGAGTAAGAACACACACACACACACACACCTTCCAGATACACTATCAGAGTAAGAACACACACACACACACACACACACACACACACACACACACACACACACACACCTTCCAGCTACACTATCAGAGTAAGAACACACACACACACACACACACACACACCTTCCAGCTACACTATCAGAGTAAGAACACACACACACACACACACACACACACACCTTCCAGCTACACTATCAGAGTAAGAACACACACACACACACACACACCCTCCAGCTACACTATCAGAGTAAGAACACACACACACACACACACACACACACACACCTTCCAGCTACACTATCAGAGTAAGAACACACACACACACACACACACACACACACACCTTCCAGCTACACTATCAGAGTAAGAACACACACACACACACACCTTCCAGCTACACTATCAGAGTAAGAACACACACACACACACACACACACACACCTTCCAGCTACACTATCAGAGTAAGAACACACACACACACACACACACACACACACACCTTCCAGCTACACTATCAGAGTAAGAACACACACACACACACACACACACACACCTTCCAGCTACACTATCAGAGTAAGAACACCCACACACACACACACACACACACCTTCCAGCTACACTATCAGAGTAAGAACACACACACACACACACACACACACCTTCCAGCTACACTATCAGAGTAAGAACACACACACACACACACACCCTCCAACTATACTATCAGAGGGCAGCCCAGAGCCCAGAGGGCACAGGGCTTGAGCTCAAGGGTTTATACAGAGGAGTAGAACACAGCACAGCACAGGTTTATATAGAGGAGTAGAACACAGCACAGGTTTATATAGAGGAGTAGAACACAGCACAGGTTTATATAGAGGAGTAGAACACAGCACAGCACAGTTTATATAGAGGAGTAGAACACAGCACAGGTTTATATAGAGGAGTAGAACACAGCACAGCACAGGTTTATATAGAGGAGTAGAGCACAGCACAGGTTTATATAGAGGAGTAGAACATAGCACAGCACAGGTTTATATAGAGGAGTAGAACATAGCACAGCACAGGTTTATATAGAGGAGTAGAGCACAGCACAGGTTTATATAGAGGAGTAGAACACAGCACAGGTTTATATAGAGGAGTAGAGCACAGCACAGGTTTATATAGAGGAGTAGAACACAGCACAGGTTTATATAGAGGAGTAGAGCACAGCACAGGTTTATATAGAGGAGTAGAACACAGCACAGGGGTTTATATAGAGGAGTAGAACACAGCACAGGGGTTTATATAGAGGAGTAGAACACAGCACAGCACAGGTTTATATAGAGGAGTAGAGCACAGCACAGGTTTATATAGAGGAGTAGAACACAGCACAGGGGTTTATATAGAGGAGTAGAACACAGCACAGCACAGGTTTATATAGAGGAGTAGAACACAGCACAGGGGTTTATATAGAGGAGTAGAACACAGCACAGCACAGGTTTATATAGAGGAGTAGAACAGCACAGCACAGGTTTATATAGAGGAGTAGAGCACAGCACAGGTTTATATAGAGGAGTAGAACACAGCACAGGTTTATATAGAGGAGTAGAGCACAGCACAGGTTTATATAGAGGAGTAGAACACAGCACAGGGTTTATATAGAGGAGTAGAACACAGCACAGCACAGGTTTATATAGAGGAGTAGAACACAGCACAGGTTTATATAGAGGAGTAGAACACAGCACAGGGGTTTATATAGAGGAGTAGAGCACAGCACAGGTTTATATAGAGGAGTAGAACACAGCACAGGTTTATATAGAGGAGTAGAGCACAGCACAGGTTTATATAGAGGAGTAGAGCACAGCACAGGGGTTTATATAGAGTTTGTATAAGTTTATATGGAGGTGGTTGCCTGATTCATGCTGAGCTTGTTGGCTCAGCCAGAAGTTCTCTCATTAGCTGGGCTTTTAACCTCAGGGGGTTTCAACTGCTTCATTTAAAAGTGCTTATCCATCTGCACTATGCCCCATACATACATACCTATATACATACCTATCCATCTGCACTATGCCCCCATACATACATACCTATATACATACCTATCCATCTGCACTATGCCCCATACATGCATACCTATATACATACCTATCCATCTGCACTATCCCCCCATACATACATACCTATATACATACCTATCCATCTGCACTATGCCCCCATACAGACATACCTATATACATACCTATACATCCACTATCCCCCCATGTGACAGATTGGAAACTGCAATTGATTTGAAGCTCATTTGGAAAAGCTGTAAAGTTTTGAAAAGCTGAAAACTCACGGCACCCAGAGATTACTGTAGAACTGACCTTAATCCAGCTGATGCCCTCTCTGTGTCCCTGGGCAAGCATAGGGCTCCTGTGTGCACTGCAGATATACTGGGTGGAAATGGTGTTTCATTCATCCAGTCTCCAGTCTTCACTCTCTGATTTGCTATAGAGAGTAAGGCTTCAAGAGCGGAAGTGAAAAGAACAGAACAAAATAATGAATGATTCCTGAAAAAGAATTTAGTGACCTGGCTGCAAATGCATTGGATGAGTAGCTGTATTAGACTTGCAGATTGCTGCAGTGATATTCTGAATGGCCCTTCCAGAGTCGTATGCATGCCACACTAACACAGAGGTACTCAGCATGGGCCTTCCAGAGTCGTATGCATGCCACACACAGCGTTCAGCCCTGCACAGGAGCCCAGAGCCATGGACAAGCTGCTCTATTCTCCCAGATGGCCTTGATCACTCATAGCAATGCAGCTACATGTTGTTGTGCTAACAGCGGGATTGCCATGGAGACTGACTAAGTAACCTAGACAACCTTTTCATTTCTTGCTGGTTTCCTGTTTTTCACATCTTGTCCTGAGCGGTTTGGAGGGCTACACTGTGTCAGTAAACCAGGACCTCATTCAGTTAATTACATTTGATTGCATTACTATTACAGCTGATTGGCCCTTTCATGTGTTCATCAGGGTTTCTGTGTCTCATCGTCTGAAATATTACTCTACTCTACACCTTAGCATTAGTGCATACAGCATCAGCTAAAGCATTACTGTACAAATTAGCATTAGTGCATACAGCATCAGCTAAAGCATTACTGTATACAAATTAGCATTAGTGCAGGTATTGTCGGGAATTTTGTAGAAACAAGTAATATATGTATGTGTGCATATAGAAAGAGGATAGAGCATGCAGCAGAGTGTTGTGCTATAAAAAGAAAGTGTAAATGCCAGCAAGAGAGCTGTATGCAGACCAGTAGGCTCCTCTCTGAAAACTGTGTTGAAACCATGTTTAGAGCCTCATCGTAAAAGGACAGAGACTGAGGCCTTGTGTAGGATTGGCTCTGTGCCAGCTACATCATCTACTAGCAGGAGTACTTAAGATAGATAGATAAGGTGTAAGGTCAGAATGGTTACAATGGTTAGAAAGATCAGAATGGTTAGAATGGTTGAGGATTACCACTGTTGTAACCATTCTCTCGGTGAACGCAATAAAGACTTGGTTGAACAAGACAAACTTCTATGCTTTTTGGGTTTTTCCAAGAAACTTCTCCACAGTAACATTAGCTAAAGCATTACTGTATGCACCTTAGCATTAGTGCAGGTAGCTGCAGCAGCTCATAAGTGATTAAGTTTATTTGAGTTGATTTTTTCTGTTGTTGCTGGGAAATATTGAGCCTACAATTTCTGATGAAACTAAGCTCAAGTGCAATTGTACAGGCCTAATAATAATCTTATATTTAGACTGGGTATTAAAATAGTCCTTTTTGGCCAAATGACGCCCTCTTTTGTAACCACAATTGAACTGTTTTGTGATATGTGACATCACATGTAGGCGTTGTTCTAATTCGCCCATGTTTTAGTAGCTATTTCTTAGTTCAAGTTTTAAGGGCACAACATGCCTCAGCTCTAAGCGCCAAAAGAGTTTAGTTGTAGGCAACTTTATTGAGCTTGACAACGTTTCGTCTGTTACAACAGGCTTCGTCAGGTCTGACTCTGGTGTGGGAAGAGGTACTATTTATCTCTGGAGGAACCTCTTGTGCAACCCCTTGGTCCAGGTGTGAATTGGCCTGAGAGTCGTTGAGGTTTTCACACTTCTCCAGAGTCCAGGTGTTGGAATGTCCTGATGGGC
>PYXC01000949.1:655000-705000 GCA_015244755.2 Tenualosa ilisha | reverse complement strand
GTGCGTGTGTGTATGCGTGTGTGTGTGTGTGTGTGTGAATGTGTAGTATCTCCTGTCTCGTCGTGTTTGGAGGAGCAGCGGTCCATTCAGTGATGGGTTACTGACCTTTTTTGCTGTCGTCTTTATCATTTTTCTCTCTCCCTCTGTCATTGTTCTTTCTCTCCCTCTATCATTGTTCTCTCTCACTCTATCATTGTTCTTTCTCTCCCTCTATCATTGTTCTCTCTCCCTCTGTCTCTTGTCTTCTTTTACTCCTCTTATTTATCTGACACCATCTCTTCTTCTTCTTTCTCTTTTCTCTTCCTCTAACTGATGTTCCACTCTTGTGTTTTTTGCTGATCTCCCCCCCCCCCCATCTTTCCTCTCTCTATCTGTCCACCCACCCCCCCCCCCGTCTTTCCTCTATCTATCTGTCCACCCCCCCCTCCGTCTTTCCTCTCTCTATCTGTCCACCCCCCCCCCCATCTTTCCTCTCTCTATCTGTCCACCCCCCCCCCCGTCTTTCCTCTATCTATCTGTCCACCCCCCCTCCGTCTTTCCTCTCTCTATCTGTCCACCCCCCCCTCCGTCTTTCCTCTCTCTATCTGTCCACCCCCCCTCCGTCTTTCCTCTCCCTATCTGTCCACCCCCCCCAGGCTGAACCTGAGTGACAGTGACATGGTGACCATACTGGACGGAGACGAGGTCACCACGCGTATCCTGGGTCAGTATGTGGGGGGCACCAGTCCCTTCAAGTTGTCCTCCACCACGCCCGACCTCACCGTCACCTTCCACTCTGACCCCGCCGGCCTCGTCTTTGGCAAGGGAGAGGGCTTCATTATCAACTACATGGGTAAGGGGCGTTGCTACTTCTAAACAATACCTGTTTATCATTCACAAAATACTACATATTATACAGCCTGTAGCAGCTCCAAAAGTCATCCTCCACTCCAGGCCTGAGGCTGAGATGGGGCTTACAGTCGCGGGGTTTGGAGGCTGGGAAGGACACTCTGAGCTGCAAGAAAAAAATGATCTGTTATTTCCCACTTATCAGTCAGCAGATTGATTGATTGAGTCAGAGAGAAGCCCTGACTGGTTTGACTGTAGTGTCCAGCCTTGCTTTGAGCTGCTGTGTAGTGGAGGATGCCTCGCAGCACCACAGCCAGTTTCATGCGTGTCAGTCTGAACCACTGACTATACTAAACCCCTGCTAGACTCCCCCACGCTGCAGACATCAACACCACAGCGAAGTGGTGGCCAGCCTGGACAAGTTAGTAAAGCACTGTATGCCCAGACACGTCTACTGCTGAGAGTCTTAATATGTCCCAGAAGCTCAACTAACTGAGCATGTAATGATGCTCTGATTAGACGCTGAGTGTAAATAGCAAATCATTTAAGCTTTTCTTTGGTCAGTTCATGAACAATTGAAATGAGTGTGTTGAGGGGCCTTGTACAGAGTGGACATTGTGTTCTGGTTTCTGTCTGAGGCACAGCTGGGCGTTGTGTCAGGTATGTGTAGATGAAGATGAGATGCTGCTGAAACAGGGGGGTCTGGCGCTCGGACGAATGGTGTTTGTGTCCTTCAGGAATGTGCCAGCAAATAAAGTCTATGTCTCTATATGCAGGAGTCAAGACAAATGATTTTTGAAAGTGTTTGTTTGTTCAGTTGATTTGCGGTCTCTGTTGTCCCTGATATTCCTCCAGCCTCGGTGTGTTTGATCTCCTTCCCTCAGACTCAGTCACTCACAACCTATTTATCTCTGTCTCCCTTAAGACACGCAGATTCTCTCTACCTCCCTCTACCTCCCTCCCTCTCTCTACCTCCCTCCCTCTGCCTCCCTCTCTCTCCCTCTCGCTCTCTCTCTCTCTCTCTCTCTACCTGCTTCCCTCTCTCCCTCTCTCTCGCTCTCTCTCTCTATCTCTCTTTCTCTACCTCCCTCCCTCTCTCTCTCTCTCTCAAACACACGCTTTTTAGTCCCTCTCTCTCTCTCTCTGACACACACACACACACACACTCCTGTTCTGAATCATCTCTCCCTCTCCTCTCTCTCTCTCACACACACACACACAGACATAGTTTTAGTCTTTCTTTCCTCCCTTTCTTTCCTCTATTTTCTGTTTCCCTACACACACACACACACACGCACATACACACACACACACACACACACACACATTTGCTATTGGCACAGATTATCTCTGCACCAACAGTCTTAACTAAAAAACTGACCTGACAGACACACTCACACACATCCAATCAACTCATAACCTGATCATACACACATACTCAGAGACACACTTATTCTGTATGCATAAACCTGCAGTCTCAAACAGCGAGATCATCCTTCTCCTCTGATGGAGGGCAGCCACCCCTTATCAAGGCTCCCTCTGCCCCTAGAATGATGTGAACACCCAGTAAATGCCCAGTCTGCATTACCAGAGCATGGCCGCAGTGAATGCCCTGTCTGCATTACCAGAGCATGGCCGCAGTGAATGCCCTGTCTGCATTACCAGAGCATGGCCGCAGTGAATGCCAAGTCTGCATTACCAGAGCATGGCCGCAGTGAACCTGCAGGGATCGCAGTGGCTTTGCCCATTACATTTACATTTACATTTACATTTAGGCATTTAGCAGACGCTTTTATCCAAAGCGACTTACAAAAGAGGAGAACATTCAAGCTACAACACAATGAAAGAAACTAACAAAGAGTGTGTATTGCTAACATAAAAACTGCGCTATTTTAAGTTGAAAGTGCCATAGTGCAATAAAGTGCAGCATAAAAGAGAAGTTAAGTATAAGTTGTTAAGTGTATTCGCAAAATCACACCAGGAGATATTCTTGGAAGAGGCGGGTCTTCAAGAGTTTCTTGAAGGTGGAGAGGGGATTAGTTGATCTCCACTAGCATGGAATTACTGCTTGTGCTTCGTGTGTGTGGCCAAGGCATTGCTTCATACTGTTTCAGCCACATGGGGAGTGTGTGTGTGTGTGTGTATGTTATCTTGTCTCATGTGATATGTGTGTGCGTATGTGTTGTAATATTATCGTTGAGCTGTCAGAGGGCTCCACACTAATTACTGCTATCAGAGTCTCCTCCCATCTCCCTTGAGCATTGGCCATCATAATGAGCAGTTCATGTCGATGTAGTGTGTTTGTTATCTGTGTGTGTTATCGCTGCCTACCCTATCTAAGGCATTCTGTACACCCTGTCCTCTTGTGGGGTTTCTGTTTTTAAAGTAGGCCCAGACACAGTCAGTCTGCGAAATATATAGATCTTCATTTAAAGTTAATACTTTTGTGTTTTGTTTCTCGTGATGACTGTACTTGACAGTCATTTTTTTACTTTCCAGACTGACTTGCATGGCATTGTGTTAAGCTGACAGTTTTGTGTGTGTTTTCTGCTGTTATGGGACAGAGGTGTCACGGAACGACTCGTGCCCAGATTTACCTGAGATCCAGAATGGCTGGAAGACTACATCTCACACTGCGCTGGTGCGAGGCGCACGCATCACCTACCAGTGTGACCCCGGATACGACCTAGTCGGCCGAGAGACACTCACCTGTCTGTTGGACCTTACCTGGAGTACACAGCCCCCCTTTTGTGAAAAGAGTGAGTGACTGTGTGTGAGAAATAGAGGGATAATGTGTGTGTTTGGGTAAATTTGTGTGTGGGAGGAAAGGGTTGTGTGTTGTGTGTGTGTGTGTGTGAGTGTGAGTGTGTATGTGTGTGTTTTATCTGACCAGCAGTCAATGTGACACAGTCTGTCTTCAAGTCATGTGCTGCTGATGAATCATTACTGAAGTAAGGTAGCCTGCTGCCGGTCTGGTCCTGCCAATGTGTGTGTGTGTGTGTGTGTGAATGTGTGTGTGTGTGTGAATGTTTGTGTGCATGCAAGTGCAGGAGTGTGAGTTAGTCTGCTACCAATCCACACATGGCAATGCATGTGTGTTTGTATGTGTGTGTGTGTGTGTGTGTGTGTGTGTGTGTGTATGTGTGTGAATGATGCCAATGTGTGTGTGTGCACTGGTGCACTAATGATCATTCCATGGTCATGCAGGTATGGGTTTCTAATGTGTTGTTGCAAATTTCCACCACTATTTTAGACACTGTAGCGTTTCACCGTAGTGGCAGAACTAGCCAGATTAGTGACGCCAGCGATGGTTCTAGGGTCTAGAAACGGACCTCAAATCAGCCTCACTTTTGTTTACTTTGATTCACGTCACATGATGGAGGAAGCCTACTATCACCTGACTGTTTTCCTGCTCTTTTTCTGCCGCCCCCAGTTATGTACTGTTCAGACCCAGGCCATGTGGAACACTCCACCCGCACTCTGTCTGATCCCAAACTCCTCGTGGGCACGACCATTCAGTACACCTGCAATCCCGGCTTTGTCCTGCAGGGCGGTGCTACTCTCACCTGTTATGGCCGGGAGCCAGGAACCCCTGTGTGGACATCCCGACTGCCCCACTGTGTTTGTATGTCTACACACACTACATACACACACACACACACACACACACACACACACGTGCACACACACACACATGGCATGACCACAGGAACAAACAGGAGCAAACACAAAAACAGACAGCCATTCAAACTTCATTTCCGAAATCTCACCATATTTCCCCAGTGGCTTATGGGTAACTGGAGCTACAGAAGAGAGTGTTGGCCCCATTAACTTCATCTGTTCTGGCTGCATTGTGACAAGCCTGGCGTTTCATTAGATTGAAGCATCACGCCTCTGGCTGGGAAGTGAGGTTCATTAGTACCAGAGGCCCCCCTGCCGTGCCCAGACTGCCAGCGCTTCCTGCCTGTTTGTGCCACTGCTGATGCTGCCGGATCCCGCACACTGAGTTTGTGTGTGTGTGTGTGTGTGTGTGTGTGTGTGTGTATCCAGCCGAGAAACGCAGGAGTAGTGTGTCTATGTGAGTGTTTGTATCCCTCACGCTGAGCCTGGAGGAGCAGGAGCGGAGGCGAAGACAGAGCCAACTAGAGCTGCAGGCGTGAGTGCTTTCAGACGCACCATGGAAACACAACAAGGGCCCCGTCTCCATGGACACCATCCAGTCGGATGGAACACTAGCTTAATTATCCAAATCTGACACCAGGCAAAGTGTTAGAAATGTGTTTATCACAGACTGGGCCAACTGGGGTTTCAAATCAAAGGAACAAAACACTGTTTGCTTGTAAAGGAATGCAATTGTGTGCTGGCAAGTCTTGTGCTGCTGACCCCACCAAGAATGATCCTCCTCCCTGCTGGGGCTTGATGTCTCTGTGCTGCCTGGTGGAAAAGGCATTCAAGTCAAACACGCTGTTATTAATGGGGTTTCCATCCAACTTATTTGCATTTCATATTCGCATGAAAAAAATTCAGCTCAAAAAGATGAGCAAATGTGTGTGTTTTCATCAACAGTGTGATGAGAATAAATAATGGACATTAGCCAAATGGAGTGACGTGTTTGAACCATCTGTGGGATCAAAACATCAAACAAAGTTGGCAGGACAGCATGTATGTATAGAAACGCGGTAAATGTGAATACACACGCTTTCCAGCAGCTTCACTCACATTATGCTCTATGTGCATTAAGAGCTCATCCATCTCTCTCAAGTCAATCTATTTTTTGGCATTAAAACACCTGATGCACATTTGCGGGTGTTTCCAACAGAGGATTCGTTATTCACATCAGATAAATGCACATTTTAAATTGGATGGAAACTCGGCTATTGTCAGTAACTCACGTAAGACTTGTGTCAGTTACATGGTCTGGGAGCATTGATGTAACAGAGTCTGCTTTAGACCACTGGGGTTAGACAAGAGCAGCATCTCTAAAACAGTCATCCAGCATACCGGTAATAGTAAACACATTATTTATAGTATAAACTTAATAATAAACACATTATTTTTCTTTGAGTGTCTTTACTCCACATGCATAATGCTGGTCTTTTGCACTGGAATAAAAGTCTGACTCTCAGTCTGTCTGCACTGGGAATAAAAGTCTGCCTGTGACTCTGGCTGCACTGTAGTGTGAGTGCACTCAAACTGGACAGATTTTCCAGCCGCATGGAGAAGCATTAAGAAGGAGACCGTGGAGCATTTTGCACAGTGTGGGGCCTCACATTACTGAACCCCCAGTCGCTAATGCTGTGGTGTTTGGAGTAGCCTACTAAGGAGGGCATCCCCATGTGTTTGTTTTCTGCCATGGATCACCAGCGCAGATGAGAGATTAGAGCTGGCTGCAGGCCTACTGATACTGTGCAGGAGACAGAGAGCAGCTAATGCTGGGGTGTGTGGAATTCTCAAGAGCTATATTCCCTTGGATCACCATCTTAGATGAGATCAGAAGTGCACTGGTACAGAGATTAGAGTTAAAGGAAACACTGTAACCTGCAGCTAATGCTAACTGAATTGGACAAAGGAAAGTGAAACTGCCCTTAGCAGTTAGCACTAGCCCCTTTTGATCTAGCAGCTGGAAGGTTCTAGAAGCTGGGAGGTAAACTTGTGTAGGTTCATACTCTGAACATTTCTGAACAGCCATTTCAGACATTTCTATTCTCAGTGCTCTAGTGTTTGGTACTCATTGGAACCCACTGTAACTCAATCATCTCTGTGTTCCCTTTAATGCTAGCGGAGGACTCTGTATCGTGTGAGAACCCAGGGCTCCCAGAGAACGGCTACCAGATCCTGTCCAAGAGGCTCTACCTGCCTGGGGAGTCCCTCAGCTTCATGTGTTACCAGGGCTACGAGCTGGAGGGCGAGTTTGCCATCAAGTGCATTCTGGGAAACCCCTCATTCTGGAACGGTCCACTTCCTATCTGTCGAGGTAAGAGGAGGAGGGAGACACAAGGTTCTTAGAATCTCTGGAGGAGCTCAGCCTGCTTGAGCACAACACGATGATGTAACATATTTACCTTTGGGTTGTTTTTAGTTCATTAGTTTATTTTCAAATGTGGGACTGATGAGGGATGTTTGTCCATGTCTATACTTTGCAGCCCGGCCCGACTGCTTTGGGAACCACGCTTTGGAGGGTAAGTGTGCCGAGCTTGACTAGCGCTGCTTGCTGTTTAATCCCCAGCTCCAGTTTAATGATGCTCCCTGCCTGCCTGTGATCTGATTTCTCCACCTCCTCCTGTTCATCTCTTTCATGACCTGCTGTGTCTCTCTGGCGTTTTCTTCCTCTTTTCTTGCCCCTCTCCTGCCTCTGTGGCCTCCTTGCGTTGGTCTCCGTGGCAACGGTGTCCAGTGGCGGAGGCGGCTGCCAGCTCATCCCTGGACGGGGGCAACATGGCGCTGGGCATCTTCATCCTGGTGCTTCTGCTTTCTGTGCTGCTGGGAGGCCTCTATGCCTATGTCACAAGGTCAGCCTTCAGCCTGTGTGTGTGTGTGTGTGTGTGTGTGTAAGGTACTGCATGAGAGAGAGAAGGCTTCACATTTCCTGACAAGCTTTGCTGAAAATACTAGAATCTTATGAAAAGTAAAAATGACATATACCTGCCTGGCTATCTATACACTATACTTTATCGTTCTATCTGTGTATCATATATCCATATATCAATCCATCTATGTATCTATCTATCCATCTGTCCATCCACCCATCCACAGACTCACATTGTTTTCCTACCTGTCCTGTAGGTGTCGCTATCACTCCAACCTGCGGCTGCCTTTGATGTACCCTCATCCGTATAGTCAGATTACCGTGGAGACCGAGTTTGATAACCCGCTCTATGAAACAGGAGGGGTAAGAGACCCCTGTGGAGCTCAAACCAAATGCCAATGCACAGTTTATAATGTTCATGTCTGTTTTAATACTCTCTATGGTGGTGGTCAGTTCGCTTTGTTTCTCTCTCTTCCAGGACACAAGAGAGTATGAGGTGTCAATATGATGAATTCTCCAGAAGACCCCTGTGACCCCCCCCATCCAGTGATGTGTAAATAGCCCTGCCCTCGTCCCTCTCCCCAGCCTCATACAACATGTCTGCAGTATGCACAGCTGCCACTAGGGGGCACGCAAACACAACCTGAGAGAGACGGCGTGGCAGGAACCTGCAGAAGCGTTAGAGACCTCTAGAGACAGGAACCAGATGATAGGTAGAGAACAAATGTGACATTCAGAGAGATAGAGAATGAAAGAGAGAGAGAGAGAGAGAGAGAGAGACTGTGAGAAAAAGGTAGGGTGTGTTTGTGTTGGAGTGTGAGTGTGTGTGTGTGTGTGTGTGAGAGAGAGAGAAAGAGAGAGAGCATATGTATACGTGTTAGAGAGAGACACAAGACAAGATGGAAAAGAAACAAGACATAAAATAGCTTGGTGGTGGAACCATTGCAGGCCCTTGCAGTATTGGAGAACCTGAGGGTTGTTTACTTGAAGCAGAACAATGATTACGATTCTGAAGTAGTGATTAAAACGTCCATATGCACTCAGTTTAGGAAGGCATCCATTATCATTTCATCATTTAGGTGCAGAAGAGAGAAAGAGAGAGAGTGTGTGTGGAGCTGATGTAGGTTCTTTAGCAGGATTGCTGGCTAGCTGTAGATGGCTAAGGTGACTCTTTATGTTTGGGGCAGATGTGTGGGACAAAGTTGAGAGTGTCAGTCTGTCTACTCCCCTTCCTGCCTGCAGTCATTTCTACGGCTTTGTACTTCAAACAGTTTTTAGAACAGGTTTTGGTAGTCAGACCCATGCAAGTAACATAACAAAGAGAAAAAAACAGAAATCCACATGGAAAAAAAGATGTATTTATTTTGATGTAAATGTGATGTTTTCTGCTGATCAATGTACATTTTGGTTTTGGAAATAAAAGATACATGAAACTGATTTCCCTAAATAAATAGCAAAATAAACACAACAATAGATTATTTCTTACAAAACAATGTGTCATTCTTTTTTTCCACTGTGTTGAAGGTAAAGGACTATAGCATGTTATTTTCTGTACAGCTTGCCTCTGACTGGATACTCACTACATTTGGGGAAAAAAACAACTCAGTCGCAAATCTTTTCTTTCTCTGCTGCTGCATGTGAACATACACTACATTCCCTAAGGGAAAAACATCATTTCTAACTTTGTCAAATATCAGAGAGCCCAGTTTGTGGCATAATTGTAGGCCTACATATAATCACACAATCTGGCCCTGGTCTTTGATAGTTGGTTGACTACTTGGTGCTTTTGGGCCACAGAGGTCAGTGTTGCCATGGGGATGTCTGCAGCTTTCTGAGGGTTTAGACTGTACTGTGGGATTTAAGCACTGGAAGCCTCCAACACTACTCCACTACCTACTGAGGGGCTCTGTTCTCCCACCACATACCAGTTGTTATGATACTCAGTTAGAATGAGGAACTTGAAGACTAATTAAGATCATTATCAAATATTTTACATTTAAAATTCAAAATGGCAGTTACCTAAAGAATGTATTCAATACATTTACATGGACCCAAAGACATACCATGCATACTTTTTAATTTCCTGAAATAAAAAATGAAAATGCAAAATGTCAACTTTATAAAGTATTGGAAAATTAGACCTCAGCTGATTTTATTAGTCTGGGTTGTTGAAGTTGATTCCTTGGCACTGTGAGTCGGTGTGTCCTTGTGCTGTTTCCCGTGTGGACAGAAGTGAATTATCTCTGAAGCAGTTTTTCTTATCGTGGCTGCGTGCTGCCAAGCCATGCATGCGGTTTAGAGCAGGGTTGGGGGTTCCTCTTTGCTCCGTTTCTTCATGCCTCAACAGGAAGTGTGATGGGTGTCGGCAAATGGAGGTTCAAAAAACTGACCTGTGCAGATAAGCCTCCACAGAGCGAGAGCCAAGATTTTTTTTTTGTCCTCTTCGGCTAACTGCCGTCCTGATCTGGGTTTGTTTACTGATTCCATTGGATTGTTAGTCTGCTGCACGTGAGGCTGAATGTAGGACTTCCTTGTATTTGTAATCTCCTTCTGCAATCTCACTAGAGGAACTTTAAACTACTGGCTGCTTTTAGTTTTCGCCTTGAGTTTCGCAGCACTGCAAAGGTACAGTAGGAAAAACAATCCCCTTTCTTTGCTTGCACTTCATTTGATGTCTGTCCTTTTCCTGGTCCATTTCTTCTCCACTACATTTTCTCCACTCTCCCTGTGTACAGGATTTGAAGTAGAAGTAATGCTCTCAGTCAGATGCCAATGTGTTCTTATATGGTGTGTTTAATTTCCAACAAAAATGTTCTCTGAATGTAAACCTTGACCTCAGAGAAATGCTTGAATGTGGACTTTGACTGCTGAGACTCCTGAGATCAATGACCTTTATTGTACTTATAGTTTTGTTCAGCAGAATATGGTTCCTGTTAAATCAGCTGAGCAGCACTCACACTTTCAGTTCTGTCTGCTTAGAACTTGTAAGAACAGATCTCTTTAGTTCTGTCTGAGTAAAACTCATTAGAACAGGTCTCTTCAGTTCTGTCTGAGTAGAACTTGAGAGCTCAGATCTTGCGGTGCAGTCGTGTTTGCACCTGCTCAGTGCAACACCTCTGTCCACATCCTGGAGTAGAACAGATCAAGCCCCTGGGCTGTGCAGCTGTCAATCTCTCAGTCTCAGCGCTACCGCTGTACACTCCTTAGTCCCTGGTACTAAGTGTTTGTGAGTCTGTGGAACCCATAGTCCCGGTTACTAAGTGTTTGTGAGTCTGTGGAACCCACAGTCCCTGGTACTGAATGTTTGTGAGTCTGTGGAACCCATACACCCTGGTACTGTGTATTTAAGAGTCTTTGTGGCCCTTGATCATAGCTTTTCTATGCTTGCTTCTACTCTTGAGTAGCCCCCAATGTGTGATGACCCTATGACCTCTCTGAGTCTTCCTGACATCTGTACTGCCATGTGCTCTCCCTTATTTGACCAAGCTCCATGCTTCAGCTCTTCAGTAGCCTTTGTTCTGTGGTGACCTATGACCTCTGTGAGACTTCCTGACACTTTGACTGCTGTGACCTCTCCCCTCTCTCATCCCAGCATGGCTCTGGAATGTTAGGTCCCCTTGGTGCCATGAGCTTGGGCCGGATCTGAGCAGACTGGTGGCACGCGTGTGTGGAAGGGGCCGGCGGGCGGCCATGTTACTGTAGCGTGATGCGTGTATCCCTGCGGCGTGGTGCCTCCTCGCTGCTCTGGCTGGTCGTCTTGACACTCCTGCTCAAGGCGTTCCAGTGGCTGCAGGACTGCCCATCCGATGCATACAAGGGCAGCAGGGCATACGTGCTGGTGCAGGACCATCTGAACCGTCTCCACGGCTACAACCGCAGCTCTCCGCTGGTGTTTGTGGGCGGTGTGCCTCGCTCTGGTACGACCCTGATGCGTGCCATGCTGGACGCTCACCCAGACATCCGCTGCGGAGAGGAGACACGCATCATCCCCCGACTCCTAGGACTGCGCCAGGGTTGGGCAGTGGACAAGGCGGAGAGAGAGCGCCTGGACGAGGCAGGGGTCACCCAAGAGACACTGGACGCCGCGCTGACAGCCTTCATGCTAGAGATCATCGTCCGTCATGGAGAGCCGGCCCCGTTGCTATGCAACAAGGACCCCTTCACCCTCAAGAGTGCTGTGTACCTTTCGCAGATCTTTCCCAAGTAAAGTGCAATTAGATGACTTCTTGTATGGATGAGTGATATAATTGTTTTTCTTACTAAACTAGCCTTTCATGTACTACCACATCTGCAGGTACAAACTGCATTATTACATAGGCAAACACTTTCCTCCTGAAAGAATAAAACTCACCATTCATTTTCTACTTAAGATTATGTTGTTTTTCTTTCCTTCTCCACCTTTCTCATTCTCTCTCTCTCTCAACCATCTACAGTTCAAAGTTCATCCTGATGCTGCGTGACGGGCGCGCAGCGGTGCATTCCATGATCTCGCGGAGGGTCACCATCACGGGCTTCAACCTGTCCAGCTACCGGGACTGCCTGAGCAAGTGGAACCGTGCGGTGCAGGGCATGTTCTGGCAGTGTCACCAGGTGGGCTCCCACCGCTGCCTGGAGGTGCACTATGAGGACCTAGTGCTCCATCCGCGTGCCAGTCTGCAGCGCGTGCTCAGCTTCCTGGAGATAGACTGGCACGAGGGCGTCCTGCATCATGAGGAGGCCATCGGCAAACCTGGAGGAGTGTCTCTGTCACGGTAAAATATACACACTATACAAAAGGACCAATACGTTTATTTCGTGTGAAACAAAGTTGTGGTTTAATTAACACTGAACAATGTTGTTAGTACTTCTGAAGGCAAGGCAAGATTTATTTATATAGCACATTTCATACACAAGCTAGCTCAATGTGTTTTACAAAGAAAGAAAGATGAAAGATGGGTTTTTTAGTGATAAAAAGCAGATTTAGAAACAAATGTGACTACTAAAATTCAAATTGCTATCAATGGTGGTCAAGGTTTTTTAACAGTGTCTTTTGTTCTAAGCCTCTTTGTGTCAAGAAGGGCACTAATCCTAAGCTTTTGCTACCTTTTTCCAAATACAATGATTTCAGTTTTGTCCAAGTTTAGTTGAAGAACATTTTGTGACATCCAAATGTTAATTTGGCACCGATAAAGGGATTCCAGGAGGGCATAGCCAGAGCTTTATCAGCATAGCTATGATAACTGATTGAGTTGTTTGCAACGATTTGCCCAAGGGGGAGCATATAGAGATCAAATAGAAATGGTCCTAGAATCGATTCCTGAGGGACACCAAAAGTCAGAGTCAGTAGGGTGAAGGTGAAATTCCTGTCCTGTAGATAGGTTTTTAACCAGTTAATAACAACACAAGTAAAACCAACCCAGTGTTCAAGGCAATGCAGTAGCATGTTGTATCAAAAGCCACACTGAGATCCTAACACTAAAAGATCCTAACACTTTTAGAACACTAAAACAGAAGCTAAGCCTGCTCAGTTTTAAGGCAAATGTCATTTAAAACCTTTATAAGGGCTGTTTCAGTGCTATGGTTGGCACAAAAAAACTCATTGATGAGTATCAAAACAGTTGTAGAGATGTTAAAATTATGTTAAAAGTGGTTCTAAAGATTGTTTGCGTGCGTTTGTGTGTGTGCATGCATATGTGTGAGTGTGTGTGTCTGTGAGTGTGTGTGTCTCTGTGAGTGTGGGTGTGTGTGAGTAAATAAAAAATACAGAGATAAACAACAGAGACAGTAAATGCAAAAAAAGAAAGCGACATAAAGAGGAAGTACATTTCGAAAGCAGGATGTTCCTCACCAATATCCCTTTACAGCTGAATGCTTTAACTGTCATTAACATTTCATTTGTAAATGACTGATGTGAAACCTCTTCCTCTATGTCTGTCAGTCAACCTGAAGGTTTCTCTGCAAAGAGACACAAGTGACACAGTGGAATAACACAGCTTTCAAATGTTTCTTGGAAGGCTCATGCATTCCTTCAAGAGACAGTTATCACAGGATAACAGGAAAGTCAACATTTTAACACTTTAACAACTACAGTTCAGAAGGCAAGCATTGTAGGGAAAAGTAAATTAAAACTGTTCATTGTCCAGTTATTGAAGTTTATAAAAGTCAAACAAGAGATGAATGTTTAGGTTGATTAGATAATATGTCAATTTTCCTCGAACTTGACATGAGAAAGAGTAAAGCAGGTGAGTCGACCACAAACTTGTGCTATAAATGCCTGAGGTTTTCCTCTCAGGGGCTGTGTGTGTGTCACATACTGCTGAACTACTATCTATCTCATTACTGCAGTGGCAGGACGTCAAACTGAAAGATGAAGTGCATTGATAAGGGCTAGTAAAGAAATTTTTTTTCTGCTTCTTCTGTGTATGTGTGTGTGTGTGGATTGTGTCTCCAAGCATCGAACGGTCCACAGATCAGGTGATCAAACCGGTTAACCTGGAAGCTCTGACTCGCTGGGTCGGCAACATTCCACCAGACGTCTTAGCCGACATGAAAAACATCGCACCCATGCTAAGCAGGTTGGGATACGACCCAAATGCCAATCCACCCAAATATGGGCAGCCAGATGCCTCAGTGATCAACAACACAGACCGGGTATACATACATGCACATACACAAACACAGGCACACACACACACACACCTCACTGCCACTCTAGCATCAGTGCACCATATCTACAGCTAGTGGTACCAGACTAAGGTGAACAAGTCTCTGAGATAATCAGGGTTGTCTGGTCATTCAATACCAATCACACTGCCTCTCCAGTGCTACAAAGTGCATTTAAAGTATGGTTTAAAGTATCTTTAGTGTGAGGAAGGTATATTTTGTCCTGTAATAAGTTTTTCTTGTGCACTTGAAGTGCTCTTTGTGTTGACCCAAATATATTTTTCAATGCACTGACAACACCCTAGCACTGCATTAAAGTGCATTTTAGATGCTTAAAAAGTATCTTGCGTTGGCATTAAGTGTTATTAATACATTCAATTAAATTAAATTATATTTATACAGCGCCTTTTACAACAGTATTCTCATGGCATTTTGAGTGCACTGAATACACACTGTTATTGTAATACTCAACTGTGAAACACAAAAAAGGAACAAATGTGCACACACACCTCGATTCAGCTTGATTGAGGATGAGGACATGTGGGGCCTTATAACACAGGTAGGCTAGTTTATCTAAAACCTGTTGGTGGTGTGTCAAACCCTTTCAGTTGATTTATCCCTGAATATAACAAAAATGACAGCCACTTAACATCACTAACATCACAGGCTATTGGACAACCATTTTCAAATGATTCTGCTTCTCAGGTGCTAAAGGGAGACTTCAAAATCCCAACAAGCCTGAAAGGTCAACCACAAGTAAGTATGGACAGGCTTACTCATTGATAATGTTCACTTAGGGATAATGATGCATTATCTGACTAAGTCAGGAAGTTATCTGAGAGTTAACAAAGTATTGACTCGTGACAAATAAACCATTCACTGTGGTCAAGATACCCTGTCTATTTCTGATAAAATGTGGATGCTGAAATAACAGTGTGAGTATTTGGTGGTGACATTCCTGCAGGCTCACATTAATGGAACTGTCCCATAGACTTGAACAAGACTGGGCCTGGCCATATAGGTGTACACAGCAAGGAGCACCCAAGTGCAAGAGGGGCAAGGAAAAACTCCCTAATGTTTAGTTAGTCTAGGTAGAAACCTTGGGCAGATCCACGACTCAAGGAGCTAACCCAACTGCCAGGGGTCATACAGGAAAAGTACAGTCAGTAGTAGCCATGATAGACTACAAGTTGCCCATGGTTTTAGCTAAACATCATAATAGTTCCAAAATATTGTCCCATAACATTACATGGTGGTCAATCCATTGGCGGTTATCAATAATTATGGCTGGACAGTGTCGTAGCAGCCAGGCATAGCGTTAAAGTCAAGGAGTGAGATGGGTCTTAGAAGTAACAACAAGGGTTCATGTATGAATATGGCAAAGCATTTTGAGTGCACTGAATACACACTGTTATTGTAATACTCAACTGTGAAACACAAAAAAGGAACAAATGTGCACACACACACATCGATTCAGCTTGATTCCATGAGGACATGTGGGGCCTTATAACACAGGTAGGCTAGTTTATCTAAAACCTGTTGGTGGTGTGTCAAACCCTTTCAGTTGATTTATCCCTGAATATAACAAAAATGACAGCCACTTAACATCACTAACATCACAGGCTATTGGACAACCATTTTCAAATGATTCTGCTCCTCAGGTGCTAAAGGGAGACTTCAAAATCCCAACAAGCCTGAAAGGTCAACCACAAGTAAGTATGGACAGGCTTACTCATTGATAATGTTCACTTAGGGATAATGATGCATTATTTGACTAAGTCAGGAAGTTATCTGAGAGTTAACAAAGTATTGACTCGTGACAAATAAACCATTCACTATGGTCAAGATACCCTGTCTATTTCTGATAAAATGTGGATGCTGAAATAACAGTGTGAGTATTTGATGGTGACATTCCTGCAGGCTCACATTAATGGAACTGTCCCATAGACTTGAAGAGGACTGGGCCTGGCCATATAGGTGTACACCCGTGTCCACAGAGTAACAGCCTGATGAAATTGGCAGCAGTGGAAGAGACGTCACGGCACACGAGACATTCTGCTCAGAGTCCAAAGGAGACCAACTGTGAAGGCAATCAGGGATTGGCCTACTTACGGCCAACTCACCTGCTGCTAATATTTGAAATAAAACCAGATTGACTGAAATGTGTTTGACTCAACTGTGTGTGTTTAAAAAAAATCATATGGATGACACAGAATAACAGTGATGTTTTACAAAAGAAAATGCATTCTTACCCAAATGAGAAGTGACTGGTCGGCCCAAGGAAAGGGTGTGGATTTTAAACATAAGGCCTACAGACAGCTGTGAGGGAGCCAAAAGGGTTTGCAGTTGCGCAAGAATAATCTGTGTTCAATGTGATTTACTGAGAACTGGTTTAGCCTATGTGGCTGAGACAACTCACAATAGTTGGCTATTTGACAGGACAATGTTTGTCATTGTTACACATAGGCATAAACATCCACAGATACAGGGGGGCCTACACAGAAAAAAGCTTCCTACAATTAAGAGGATAACTCATGGCTCTTAGGGAAGTATATCATCGCCGTTAAACAGCTGTATTTGATGGGTCGGATACTGGAAGCAAGAAATAAAAAGTACTCTTCTCTAGAATCTTTGCTGTAAAAACAACTCTATCTTCTGTAAGCATTGTTTTTCTCGGCTTTGCTCCCAAATGCTGGATATTAACATAACCTTGTTTTACTTGACGTGGAGCTGAGGCCTTACGAAATCCAGGCAAGGGGCAAAGTACAGAGGCCTATGTTGTTCAGAGGTTGTTCATCCATTTCTGGGTAGCTACGGCTAACAGCAAATTACTGAAACCAGAGACACCTCAATTTACAGGGACACTGGATAATTCCTAGCTGTCCTGTAACTCACAATATTCATCAGACATGTAGTGATTCAGTGTTTTGACAAGGGTGATATGCAGACAGATATGACAAATAGTCTATACTTCAATGAATTATGATGATATTTTATGACGTTATGGTTGCAGCTGGTTGTGTAGCAGCAGTCACGCCAGCCGAAATCATCCAATCGATGTGGAGTAGCTAGTTGTGTTCTTTTTGAAGCATGACCCACATTTAGCATAACAAGAGTTACAGTCGATAAACTCTCTCTTAACTAGTCACGATGTCAAATGTATTATTATACTCGTTGTGATAAACTACAATTGCGGTCATATCATGATAAGACCAAAAACACTAAGTAGCTACGCTACAACATAAGACCAAAAACAACCTGTGTAACGTTATATGAGCCGTGTTCTACAAGAAATTTACATTGTCATCTTATTCTGTCATCTGGGTGTTTTGTCATTCAAACAAACTCAATTCTTTGTCCTCGTAGCCTACACTTCGTGTGTTTTATAACTAAGCTGAGGACAAAAAACGCATAGAACAAACTGAAAACCTGTCCCATTTCTAGAAATCCTGAGTCATATGCTGAATGACTGCATGTTTCCTCAAAATGACGATTCACTCACTCATCTATGAATTTTCTACGTCCGCATTTTTCGACCCACATCCATGGTAGAAACATTTTCTTGCTATTAAAACTCAATGTTAACTTATTTTGATCTGATTTGGGGCTTCTACTATTCACGTCTAGATAGTCTGGGTTAAAATGTGTTGGATTTAGAACAATACAGCTGAAACCCGCAGTTTCTAGTCCAATGGGTGTAACGGCGGAGGGATATGACAACAGCCTGGTATAAATACTACCGCCCTTTGTTTTCGACTTCAGACTCGTTTCCTGAAGACAGAAGAAGTTCAATAGCGGTAGCCACCTTCAACAAAGAACATTTGTTTGTGAGTATTTGTCAAAAACAAGATCATCTTAAATTTGGAATACCAATCACCATGTAGTCATTTTTATTTTCTGGTTGGTTTGACTGTATATGTACGCTTTCAGTCTAAGGACGTCGAATGAACTAAGCACGACTAGCTAGCGTAAACCTAATGCTAATCAGCTTTAACCTATGTTTTACATTCTAGTTCCTTTCGGAAGGTGAAGCCAATGGTCAAAATGGAGTTTAGCACTTTTAACTACGTTATGTCATTTTTGAGGGTACTGTGCGTACTGCAGATGTTACTGATAGTCGCCAAATGACTGCAAACGTCGGATGTTTTTCGTTAGCCGGCGTTAACCGGTTAGCTAACAAAGTTAATTAGCTGGCTACCAAATCCCTAGCCATTCAGTTCAAATGACCAAGTTAGCGGGCGGGTTTATGGTTAACTTTGAGCTAACGTAACTGGCTTGGCGTATGAGCCAATTTTTGTCGTGTTTTAGTGACACGACTTGTGAATATAACTCTTGTTGACTATATGAAGCCATTTTGTGAGTACGACAGAAACACTGAATGTTTTTTTTTTTTTCCTGGAATAGTCAACCGGCACCCTCGGGAGGCTTGCTAACAGTGGCTTATGGATGTAAATGCAAAATGGCGTCCTAAGGTTACCAGGAAACGTCAGCTGTTCTCGCTTGCAAACAGGGTGGCGCTTCTGGTCATTATCTGACAACAAACGTTAGTGGTCGCCCTTTGCTACTTGAGGAGAAATGTGCAAGTTCTGATATTGGGATGGTTACAACTTACAAAAAAGTGTAGTTTGTAGTCTGTTTATTTGAATTGAGCTTCTGTTGTATGCCCTGCATTATAACTGTTGCTATTATTTGACTGACATGATTTGGATTGATTCTGTTTTCAGCGTAAAGATGCAGATCTTTGTCAAGACCCTTACTGGCAAGACCATCACCCTTGAGGTTGAGCCCAGTGACACCATTGAGAATGTGAAGGCCAAAATCCAGGACAAGGAGGGCATTCCCCCTGACCAGCAGCGTCTGATCTTCGCCGGCAAGCAGCTGGAAGATGGTCGCACCCTTTCTGACTACAACATCCAGAAGGAGTCCACCCTCCATCTTGTGCTCCGTCTGCGTGGTGGTATGCAGATCTTTGTCAAGACCCTTACAGGCAAGACCATCACCCTTGAGGTTGAGCCCAGTGACACCATTGAGAACGTGAAGGCCAAAATCCAGGACAAGGAGGGCATTCCACCTGACCAGCAGCGTCTGATCTTTGCCGGCAAACAGCTGGAGGATGGTCGCACCCTGTCTGACTACAACATCCAGAAGGAGTCCACCCTCCATCTTGTGCTCCGTCTGCGTGGTGGTATGCAAATCTTTGTCAAAACTCTGACTGGCAAGACCATCACCCTTGAGGTTGAGCCCAGTGACACCATTGAGAACGTGAAGGCCAAAATCCAGGACAAGGAGGGCATTCCCCCTGACCAGCAGCGTCTGATCTTTGCCGGCAAGCAGCTGGAGGATGGTCGCACCCTGTCTGACTACAACATCCAGAAGGAGTCCACCCTCCATCTTGTGCTCCGTCTGCGTGGTGGTATGCAGATCTTTGTCAAGACCCTTACAGGCAAGACCATCACCCTTGAGGTTGAGCCCAGTGACACCATTGAGAACGTGAAGGCCAAAATCCAGGACAAGGAGGGCATTCCACCTGACCAGCAGCGTCTGATCTTTGCCGGCAAACAGCTGGAGGATGGTCGCACCCTGTCTGACTACAACATCCAGAAGGAGTCCACCCTCCATCTTGTGCTCCGTCTGCGTGGTGGTATGCAGATCTTTGTCAAGACCCTTACAGGCAAGACCATCACCCTTGAGGTTGAGCCCAGTGACACCATTGAGAACGTGAAGGCCAAAATCCAGGACAAGGAGGGCATTCCACCTGACCAGCAGCGTCTGATCTTCGCCGGCAAGCAGCTGGAGGATGGTCGCACCCTGTCTGACTACAACATCCAGAAGGAGTCCACCCTCCATCTTGTGCTCCGTCTGCGTGGTGGCAACTGAGTGGCCTGTCTTCAGCTGCAAGCGATGTCTCACTCCCCTGACCTTTTACCCAGCTCCCCACCCCCCCGCACCACATCATCCCACCCATAACATCCTTGACACCTCACGCATACACAACCTCTCCTATTACATTCCTTTTTCATTTGAATAAAGTTCAAGCATTCCTGCAGATTTGTTTCTGGAGCCTTTATTTCACAACACTGAGATTAAGGTTTAGCTATACATTTACCTTGAAGTGACTCTGGGGTCAAACATGGGTTTATTATACAGCCCAGGGTCATTTTAGTTCGGTTATATTTCTTTGTTAATTGATACTTTGCAGATGCTTTTATCCAAGGTGATCTACAACACAATACATTGATAAACATTTGCTAAATATGAAATGCTATAAGCCTAAAGATTAAAGGGTAGAACCTAGATTTTAGTTATGTTTCTGCCTGTCTTGGGCAGCCACGGGAAGTAGGAGTTGACCATGGTGGGGTGCTTGCAAGATTTCTCCATTTTGCTAAGGGGTGTATATTATGGGGAAAGTTTTCTTGGAAGTCAGTATGGCAGAAAAGAGCTACTGAATCATTGTGAGCAGGAT
This sequence comes from Tenualosa ilisha, assembly GCA_015244755.2. Lineage (NCBI taxonomy): Eukaryota > Metazoa > Chordata > Actinopteri > Clupeiformes > Clupeidae > Tenualosa > Tenualosa ilisha. The sequence goes on along the minus strand of PYXC01000949.1, from coordinate 684,541 downwards.
TAGCTGTGTTTGGGTGAAGGATGTGGCCTAAAATAATTTTCCTAGTCGTTAGTTGCTCCACAAACAGTCACCAGCAGGTGGTGACAAGTGACTAAATATTTCAGAACATTTTAATAGAGTTTGGAGGACAGAGACTGATATTCAAAAGAATGTCTGTGAAATGATATAATTCCTGGAATCAGGGATTTGCTTCCCAAAACCATAGTTTCATGGTAGTTGCAACCAACAAGGTCACTAACTTGGTTAGCAACTATGGTTTTGGGAAAGAGACCCCAAGGCCGTGTGTCCGACAGGCAGCTCTGGAGCTACCAGTAGCTTTGGGAAAGAGACCCCAAGGCCGTGTGTCCGACAGGCAGCTCTGGAGCTACCAGTAGCTTTGGGAAAGAGACTCCAAGGCCGGGGTGTCCGACTGTCCGACAGGTAGCTCTGGAGCTACCAGTAGCTTGCCACTTGCTTGAGAGTAGCCCTCTAAAGGGTCAAATGAACTCTAAATAAATCTCAGAACATTGCCACAAAAGATATTAAGTCTGTTAAAATCAATGTGAAATCAAATTCAAACATCTTCAGTTGAGCGTTGTTTTGTTGGTGATGTACACGATATTTGGTTATTACTACGGAAAACAAGGTGCCAATAAAGCTCAGGCAACATTTGCTCCCCACACAGAAGTTAGAAGTTAGCTGAAACTTCAAACTACACTGTAAGTGTGTAGAATGGGAAAGGGTGTAGCTTTTACTGTCTCTCCAAGACTACCAGTAATGCAGATGTAAAATAGTGGTAGAGTACCTTAGGGCCACACTGATTTTGTCAGAGTAGCTCTCCGAGAAAGAAAAGTTGGAGATCCCTGCTCAATGTTGAGATTATCAACAGTGGCAAAGTCTTTAAATTTCAGGAAAGTTATAGCTTTACAGATCAATATTTTGATTTAAAAAAAAAAAAAAAGATTGAAAAAAATCTAAATAACTAAGGAGAAAACAATTCAGGTTCATGGATCAAATATGCTTCACCTAAAAGTGATTTGTTTGAACAGAGGGTTGTCGAGGCTGTAATTGATCAGGTGGTTTGTGTGTAACTTCAGCCTTTTGTTGCATAACAAGTCAAATCTGCCCATAAGAGTCCAAAATAGCCCATAATATCCAGAACATAAGCACACATGATCCTTTGACTCGAAATAGGAAGCAGGTCCTCCCACTACTCACGCGACTCAGAGACCACAACCTGAAAAAGAGAGAGACACCATGACCCAGTTTACTGGAACATCCACTTCATATTGGCAAGGCAAGGCAAGGCAAAGCAGTTTTGTTCCTATAGTGCATTTCATACACAGGATAACTGAATGTGCTTTCCACAGGTAAAAACAACAAACAGCAAAATTTCTAATTCCTGTTGAAAATTTAGTGAGGGTGGAAAACTAATAGTTATCTGTTATGTAACGGGTGAATGTACATGATTATAAATAAATCACTGTGTGTGTGTAGCAATACCTTAGAAGCATAAAAAAATGCCTACCTCCTTGCAGGTGGTAGGGTGTCTAGAAAAATGTGTTTCAGACTCAAGTGTTTGTTTAGTGTTTGTTTACACTGAAGAGTAGCTAGACGTGGCAGTGGCTTATATATTTATCATAAATGGAGAGACAGAGCGGCTTTACTGTCTTCGTAGAAATGAATGAATCAAAGGGAGCAGCAGTGACAGGACAACAGTGAGAGTAATTTCTTCATGGGGGAATGTTTAGGGCTCAGGCTTGTCTAATTTGATGTCATTTCAGGACTTCTTAAGTTTCAATTTCCCATTTTCTTCCAGTTTCGCTTCTGCTTGGTGTCATGGAAGTTAAGCCTCAAACACCATCATGCATCACATGAAAACCAGCTTTGCATTTCATGAGATGCAAACAATTTAAAAGTCAGTGATTCCATGATATCAGATCACAATGGGTGACGAGACAATGGATCCTTGTGCATAGATATGCACACACAAAAGAATTCACCATAGTGGTATACTCACATAGTATAGTACTATAGTGGTATAATCACATAGTATAGTACTATGGTGGTATACTCACATAGAAAAGTTGGCAAGGACTGTACAAATGATGTAGGGGACTTACTGTGTATAGTCTATCAAGCCAGATAAGGCCTGTGTGTTTTCATCTGGATTTTTATGATATGAGTGGTCTACTCTGGCTCCATCTTGGATGCTATCAGTCCTTGAGTGTGATTCAGCATGTTAAATCGGCCACACAGACGAGGTGACTGAGGTCTGCTGATCGACAAACTGCACAAAGCACTCAAATTTGGGCCACTGACACTCATCGACAGGCCCGACACAATCAGACGTCCCACCATCTGCCCAGTGTGTGCACACTATTATGTAGTCTTTGGACTTGACTTACTGCCTGGAATGTGTGTGTGTGTGTGTGTGTGTGTGTGTGTGTGTGTGTGTGTGTGTCAAAAGATGGATGGACACCTTAATCACCTTACCTCAAAATTACAAATCACAATTTCATCATCTTGTGAGCTGTGTTTCCTCTGTTTAGCTGGCACAGGGCTGCTGCCCACACAGCAAAGTCTTACTGAAAACATGCGTGGAGAACCATATACAAATGTATACGGTACACCAATGTATATGGTGCTCATTTGCTCTAACAGAGTACTGGAAGGTCGAGTAATTGAAGTCCCCATTTGTTCAATCCCAACCAGCATTTTGATGTAGGAGGGCATAGCTGAAGTTAATGCAGGGTCACAGCTCGCCTGTGGGTGCTCACGTGTGGTCACCCGACACCAAGCCTGATGAGCTGGAGGCAGGGAGAACATCATAGATTTGGCACAGTGGTCATCTAGCCTAGTCAGATGATGTTGCATGGGCCTGATCCCTGCTTCCTTGGTGAAGCGTGAAGGATCATGTGTTCTTGCAGAAAGAGGAACTGGCATCCTGATGCCTCATTTTCAGATGTCCTCATGAGTGAGGTGGTGTGTTTTCAAATGTCACTGATAACGTGTGGTTTCTGTTTAAATGTTTACTTAAGAGTATGTACTCTTCGTTCATGCTTGATTCACAAATATTTAATACAGGCCTATGTGTGGACAGTTGATACATATTGGCCAATCCCTTTAAGGAAAGACAGGTAAAGCATCACAAACCACACATTTCCTGAAAGCCTATAGCCTATAGCCTATAGATTTAACATGCATTGAGACAATTCTTAACTTTGTGTAATGTATTTCAATAGAATTAAATGTCATTGACGCACATTGATTTTTCAATGGACAGCTATTCATACGACTGAAACAGGTTGTACATCCCAAATAACATTCAAATTCACATTCAGCATGGCCAAAGATTTTTTTTTTAAAAATGGTTTGTTGTGTGTGTGTGTGTGGGGGGGGGGGGGGGGGGGGGGGGTGGATGGGTACTATAAGCCTATCTGGCCTGTGGCTAAAACTTTTAAAGCTACCTTGTAATTAAATTATTCTGTGTGAATCCACGAATTTTCAGGAAATGTTAATCTAAATTGTTCACGCAATTAATTTTGAATCATGTGAAGAGTTTTATATGGTTGCCCTTTGACTTTGTATTTGGCTGTCTGTGAAGATGATGACTAGTCTATTATATTACATCTTTATGGCCCTTAGCATCTGATTGGGTGTGAAACCCTTAACATTTCAATCCTTCAAATCACTCTTTTCATCTTTCTTTCCACATTCACAGCTGTATTCATAGCATGAGATGAACAATGCAGTCTCTTATTTGCTTAATGAGAACGACTGTTAGGCCTACCTGTTCTCTCTCTCTCTCTCTCTCTCTCTCTCTCTGAAATTCGATTTCCTTTAATGCATATAAACATACTGTCTCTCTCCTTATGTTGGGTTGCTCTGATCCACACAAGATCCCAAGACTAACTCTGCTTGTTTGTCTTTCCTGGCCCTAGGGGGGGGGATACATGTTTTTAAATAAATAAATTACTAAAGAAAGAGAACAAGGCGACAAAAAAAGTTTTTGGTTTTGATATAAAAGACCAAAAAGATTTACTTAACCCTTACAAAATGTAACCACAGTTGTGGGTGTTTTTCTGAAGCAAACATTTTTTGTAAATCAGCATTAAAATGACAGTGCCGGATTTTGCACCATTTACAGCATTTTTCGTCCTACTCATTACAATAAAATTAAACAAAAAATAAAATGTTACTGCACTTAAAATATCTGGTCTCCCTGGTCCTGAAGGAAACTGTCGCCCGTGTCAAAATGAGCAAACATCCTACAGTACCCAGAAGTCTCTTGTTTGGGAGGTGTGGCCACAATGGTTTGATAAACATGCCCGCTCAGCTGTCCTCTGTTTTCCCTGCAAGTATCCCTCGAGTACGTCTTATCTGCTGTACTGTGAACTTGATCATAAGCTTACATCGGCATGACAAGTGCGCTCTACACCTCTATATGTAAATCCAGTTGCTAGCTAAATGGCAGGAGTTTAAGTTCATTTGTTTGTTTCTACACGGAGAACAAAAGCTTACAAGTCATTCAAAAATAGCGACCCAGTTACTACAAGCAAAGTGAGGTTGCAAGTTTTCGCGGTTTACCGGTTTTTATACGTCGTATCCAAACTATGGCTAGTTCTAAATCTAAAATTGCATTAGGTCTTTTAGTCGCAGGAACTCTAACCGTGGTTTTTGGGATCATTCTTGTATTTGCCGGACCTATTATTGTTGATGATCAAATTGTCAAGGTAGGTCATGAATTCACTTTCGACATATGTGGTGATGTATTTCGAAAGGTTTAGGCTATTTGGTGATGAGAACATTTGACAACGTTAGTTGTGGCTTTGGCTTCGTCGAGCCGCTCTGATTTTCACAATGCTCCCCATATAGGTCTTGCATAACGTAAAGGCTATAAGATGACGACTCTTGGGGAGCTCATGCCCATGAACTTAGCTGGTCGCCTACATCACTGGAAAGCCACTTTATGTAGGCTAGGTTAATGTGTTAAGGGAATATTGACGTCTGTGGCTGGAATGTACTGGAAGAGAGCAGAATGTCCAACTCAGAAGTGTGGTTGTCTTTCAGAATGTGGAGATCAATCCTGCGAATGACTTGTCCTACACTATGTGGAAGGACATTCCTGTGCCATTCTTCATGTCCGTGTACTTCTTCAACGTACTGAACCCGGCAGAGATTCTGAATGGTGAGAAGCCCATGGTGGAGCAGAGGGGACCATATGTCTACAGGTAGGCAGAATCAGTCCACATACAAATCTACTAACATTTGCACCTCCTAAACCTTTGACACTCTGTTCTGTGAGAATACTGTGAGGTGTCTGTCAATCACTTTCTTCCCTGTGTACTGCTTACTGTGTTCTGGCCTCTCAAGCTGTGAATCCACAGGAGCTTCTGATCTGAAGGAAGCGTGTTGGGGCTTCTCCAGCTCTCCCTCTCTCTCTGCCCATGTTTAATGTGCTCCATCTGTCTCAGACGGGGACAGACATTTGCACTGGTTTTCAAGCATTTGCAGTCAGTCAGTCGAAAAGTTGCTAATTGTTTGAGATATGACCAGAAGGGCTGCAGTATTTACTTCTCCAGAGTAAACAATAGTTTGATGATCGCTTTCCTCATTAAATTGTTTTCAGATTGTTTAGGAAGTTGTTTTTGTCTTTTCTAAATTAAAATGCTTATATTTAATTTCCGTTACCCACTTGCTGTCTATATGTCTTGACCATCTTGAAGTAAAGCTCCAAAGTATATTGGAGTGAGCTATGACATGGTATTTGTCATGTGGGAAGGGTGTGGATGCTTAGCAAGTGCCTCAGGGACAAGAGAAAATTGAAACTCCCTCAGTGAATCAGGATGTATTGAGAAAACTTTCATATGTAAAAACAATAGTAAAATATAAAAATAGAATTAATCAGCAACTCTGGTCGGTATGGTGCAGCTGATTGGGTGCACTTCCTAAATTGCGGGATTTGTCACTTTATGTGAAAAATATGAGTCTCTCTCAGCTCAATATCTGTGCTGATTCTGGTCTCTCTCTGCGCTGGTCTGATAAAGGGTGGTGTCTGGTGGCAGTGTGTATGGTGGATCACGCAGCAAAGCACTAAACTCTGACTTTTCTGCAGGAGAGTGTTTTTTTAGAGCTTCCTCCTGCAGTGGCGCGCGCGCGTGTGTGTGTGTGTGTATGTATGTGTGCGCGCGCACGCTTTTGCTTGTGCTTATGCATGTACATGTGAGTGTGTGAGCTGACTTGGGGGGTGCCCAGATGGAGTCATGGTGATGTGCGTGTCTGAGAATGTGTGTGTGTGTGTGTGTGTGTGTGTGTGTGTGTGGAGGTGGAGTTAGCATACATAATCACCCCATCCCTTAAACCACTCCACTCTGGGGGCCTCTTCACTTTTGCATAACTGGCCTCTGATTACTCTGGTGTATCGCTGATACATAACGCTTCTGTACAGAGAAAGATAGTGAAAGAATGTTAGTCTGATAGACTATCGGCAGCCGATAGACAGACATCTAAGGGCAGATGTATATTTTCTTCAGGTATATAAGGGATTTTATTGTTGTTGATTATCCTGACTCCTTTCCAAGAGACACTCTGCTGTCTCACTGGGTCTGTGTATGCCAGAGTGGTAGAGCAACTAGGAGACAGCAGTTTGGAGACGGAGCTTCAAACAGTTCAGCCATTTGATAGCAATTCAGTATTATAATAATTACCGTGGAAATGAAATCAATTACTTTAATACTTTCCTCAGCACTGCAGTGCTGACTCGTAACCCCTTGTTCTGGTATCCTCATTCGTCCTAACCTAAACCAATAATAGCATACTAGTGGATTTCAGCACAGATGCCATCAGCCCTGTCCCACACCAGGAGGAGCAGGAGGCCCCACACCTACTCCAGTGCTATTTAGAAAACATTTCTCCATGCTTCCCTGGAAGGGGACTCTATCATCCAGATGTCTTTGATTGTGGTGTTGTTCTCCCTGGGCATGTGGTGCGGGGGTGGGGCATGATGAACTGATGTGGGTTTGTATAGTATTTCTGACGGGCCAACTCAGAGAAACCTAAGGGTGAAACCTGCTCTAACCTGCCTTCACTGCCTTGGGCACCCCACTGTGCTCCTCTCTCACCCCCTCTTCCTAATTGTTTTTTTAACCCTGGCCCAGGGACCCTGTCGTAACTCTCTGTCCTGGAGTAGGTGCCTCTCTTTTGATTCCCACCTAACACCATGTGCTAACTGCAAGCAACTCTAGCAAATAGTAGTGACAGAATCCATTTGATTGCAGTGTTTTCAATTGGAATACTGTACCTGAAGGTGATGTGAGGCAGTGCTGCATGGTGCGATGTGTGAGACCTTATGGTAGGTCTTTTGCTGCTCACCTTGGTAATTATCACCTGTGCATTTCTTGGCTAGTTTGGATGGGGAATCTGTCTGAATAGAGTGGCATATTTAATGGACCGAGTGTAGACAGAGAACATTTAGTGCTTCACAACATCCTGCTGCAGGAGCCTCATTTTGATGCTTCTGGTCGCCTGAGATGGAGCCTTAGAGTGGGTCAGCAGTCGACTCATCCACTTCCCATCCCCTTGGCCGTTAACCAGTGGGGAGCTAAACTGTAGCCAAGCTGGAGTGGCTGTAGGAACCCACCAGATCTGATCATTTCCAATCAACTTTGAGTCACTCCCATTTGGACTCCATGTTAGTGACTTGGAACACCACTCACCCCTCAGCTACCCTGTACACTAAGGAATACCAGATAATAAAGAATATCTGCTTAGAACGCCATGTTCTCCAAGATTTCTGATGGTCTCGGCTCTGCATGCATGCCATAGTATTGTAACAACAACAGAAAACAAACCCAGAGGAGATGGTGTTGCGCTCCAAAGCCATAGAGCAGTACTTCAACGTCCGAGGTGTGCACACCACTCCATTCGGACCTGAGACTCATCAGCTGCCTGACGCTTATCAAACAGCTGAGTATCAGCCTGGTATGCACATGCTATTACAGATTCAGTCTGAGAGTCTTTGATAGCATCCAGAAATGACTGCCTCTCTTCTACCACCCTGAAGTGGAGAGCATCCTGTGTTGTGGAATCTCAAAGAGTGTAAGACTGGACACTAAGATTAGCGTAGATAATCCCACTAGTCATGGTAAAGTCATGGCACGAGAGCCATGGGACTTTTTGATGGAACACCAGAGACATTCAAACACTTAACCTATTGCTGACCATGACCCATCTGAGACCTTCGGAGGGGCAGGACGTCCTATCTGAGACCTTCGGAGGGGCAGGACGTCCTATCTGAGACCTTCGGAGGGGCAGGACGTCCTATCTGAGACCTTCGGAGGGGCAGGACGTCCTATCTGAGACCTTTGGAGGGGGAGGACATCTCATTTGAAAGACCTTGGAGGGACAGGACATCTCACTTGAAAGACCTCACCCTCACCCTGGTGTGCTGGTTCCAGGACATGTCACTTGAAAGACCTCACCCTTACCCTGGTGTGCTGTTTCTGCTGCAGCTCATGACATGCATGCAATTGAAAGTCCATGCTGAAACTTCCTGCCTGATGTAATCTGATTGGCTGCAGCCAGGCATATTTATTTAAACATAAGCAAGCCATTATTTCACAAATGGTATCACGTCAAATTGTACTTTGTTCAGACTTTATAAGGCCTTGGTCAGGCCTTATCAAAAGAGCATTGAAGAGCAAAGGGGCAGAGGCCTGAGCCCCTAAAGCTCCCTCCACTTGTGGATGCCATCAGTTGCTGAGTCTTTGACAGTTATTCTCATTCTCTCTGCCACTTTAATTACTCTATTATTGTTTTATTGACAAGATACCAGTGTTTACACATGTGAACAGGAGGAGGTAGTCTTCTCTTACAATTGAGTTGAGTTATTTGTACAGCTGAGTTATTTATTGTGGTGCAATATTTTGATGATAGCACGTGAGCTGTGAGTGTGTGAGTGAGAGCGAGAGAGAAAGGTGCACTTAGCGCTGGCTGCCATTTCACTATTTGGTCTGCATTGTACCAAATTCTCTCATGCCTACCGACAGCACTCGGCAATGTGAAACAACAGAGCTGCGGGTCAATTGTGGATACTCCCTTATATGCAATTACTCAATGATTGTGGGCAATATCCATTTTCAAATTCTAAACTCATTTTTTTCCCCTTGTAGTGAAAAACGATGGAAGGACAACATCACATTCCACCCCAATTACACTGTGTCCTACCAGGAATACCGACAGTACTTTTTTGAGAGGGACATGTCGGTGGGAAATGAGTCCGACATCGTCACCATTCCCAACATGCTGGTGCTGGTGAGATCAACTCTCCTCTCTTCTTCTCTCCTCTCTCTGCTCTTCTTCTCTCCTCTCCTCTCCTCTCCTCTCTGTTCTTCTTCTCTCCTCTCATCTCTGCTCTTCTTCTCTCCTCTCCTCTCTGCTCTTCTTCTCTCCTTTTCTATTCTCACTTCACCTCTTCTCTCCCCTTTGTTACATACATAATGTAAAATGTTCTCCATCATATGACCCGTGCTTCTTTTACAAACATTCTTTTAGACTGCTGAACAAGCAAACACTAATGTAATGGGAATTTTAAATGGGTGTGACACCAGCTGGCCAGTTAAAGGTGATTCAAGATCCAGCATTCAAGAGTTCACCTGATAGACTAAACGGTTGGAGTCATCTTAAGAAATGCAGTCTTAGTCTTTGCGAGGTCTTATACTGTATGTGTCCCCAGAAAATGTACAGACTCATCTGTCTTGGCTCTTAAATGGAAGAACTGCCTAGAGTATAAATCTGCCTCTGAGTTTGGCCAGAAACAGTAAGGGGAATTAAATCTGAATCCATAACGCCAGTGAAATGCAATAGTAGTTGTGTGATCAGAATGATAACATGAAATTTGAGCATTTGCTGTTTGTGGGACTTTTAATATATTTAAATAGTATTATATTTGTTTGTGATCTGTCACCTCCATAACACAGACTTGCCTGTTCCACATAATCTACTTAAGATTGATCTGCAGTTTCACATGCATCTGTGCAACTGTGCAACTTCTGTCAGACAGCAGCTTTGCAGCCTGCAGACCTGTCAACATGTGCACATCTTGTGTGGCGGACGCACATTTTGACCTCCTAATACACTTGGACAATTCCACTTTCTAAAGTAAACACATCATTTGACCGTCATTTTGTATGCAGCAAATTGGCATTTCGAACATTCCGGCTCTTAAGGGAAAATGAATGATGAACACCAAGAAAATAATACGGCCGAAGGGTAACAGTCTGAGAGGCCTCCGCGTTCGCTCACAGCCAATGGGTAACAGTCTGAGAGGCCTCCGCGTTCGCTCACAGCCAATGGGTAACAGTCTGAGAGGCCTCCGCGTTCGCTCACTGTCAATGAACACTACATGTTTAGCATGTCTGTGTGAGGAGGGTTAGTACTCATGAAATACTTTCAGGCTGGCAGGTCTGAGCCTATATTGACGTGTGTATTAGACATTTATATTGATTGATGTATATATATTCTGGGAGTTTGATTTTTCCTTCAGATAGTTTGCTGCTTGGGTCAACGGTTGTTGACGGCAGTCTCTCTCTCCTGCTTAGATTAAAACTACTCCATTACTCCATATCAGTGTATTATTGGTTCCAGATGAGCAATTTGTTTGGGCCTTGGGTGGTTGAAATCCAGTTGAGAGTGTGTGCAGAGTTCTCCCTCAGCTTGTGTGTGTGTGTGTGTGTGTGTGCGTGTGTGCGTGTATATGTGTGTGTGTGTAGGGAGCATCGGTCATGATGGAGAAGCTGCCCTACCCAGTGCGTATGATAGTCAGTGCCAGTTTTAAGGCGTTTAAGGAGAAGGCGTTCATCACCAAACCTGTGGGGGAGCTCATGTGGGGCTATGAGAGCAAGCTGGTGGACTTCCTCAACACCTACTTCCCTGGCATGCTCCCCCCGGGCAAGTTTGGCCTCTTTTCTACGGTGAGAACATGCATATGCATGCATTTACACACACACACACACACACACACACACACACACATTATTAATTATTTCAGTTTGCACGTCAGTGTTGTTTCCCATTTCTCCTCACCTGTTTCAGACTGGGAGGGAGGCCTGTTCTGTGGTCTCTGGAATGTTTTGTGGAAGATGCCTGTAGAATCACTCTTGAATGCTCAGCATTGGTTCTGTTTACTCAAGCTTTCAGTCATTGTTGTTTTTGTTTTCCTGTTTACTCTGATTATCAGGCCTGTCATTTGTGTTTTCTGTCCACAGTTCAATAACTCCAACACGGGCCTGTTCACAGTGTTCACCGGCCGAGATGACATCCGCAAGGTGCACAGAGTTGACTCCTGGAATGGTTTGAAAAAGGTCTGTAGGCAGAGCATTGGTATCTCCAATGTTTAAACCGGACTCTATTTTCCAAGCCCTTCGCAACGGAATTTTTTTCTGCAAGGGGTCATTTGGTAGTCAGTATGATATCCTTGGTCATTTGGAATTGGTTTGAAATGGTACCCTTGATATTTAAATACATGCATTTTTGGCCCTTCCTTTGAGGTCACCAGGGGTCATGCGCAGTGACGGGTCCCCAGTAGAAATCTATATCTGCACATGTTGGGTAGCCCCCCAGATGCCCCAGTGGTCAGATGTTGGTACCCTGTGTTGGGTAAGCCCCCCAGATGCCCCAGTGGTCAGATGTTGGTACCCTGTGTTGGGTAACCCCCCAGATGCCCCAGTGGTCAGATGTTGGTACCCTGTGTTGGGTAAGCCCCCCAGATGCCCCAGTGGTCAGATGTTGGTACCCTGTGTTGGGTAAGCCCCCCAGGTGCCCCAGTGGTCAGATGTTGGTACCCTGTGTTGGGTAAGCCCCCCAGATGCCCCAGTGGTCAGATGTTGGTACCCTGTGTTGGGTAAGCCCCCCAGATGCCCCAGTGGTCAGATGTTGGTACCCTGTGTTGGGTAAGCCCCCCAGATGCCCCAGTGGTCAGATGTTGGTACCCTGTGTTGGGTAAGCCCCCCAGATGCCCCAGTGGTCAGATGTTGGTACCCTGTGTTGGGTAAGCCCCCCAGATGCCCCAGTGGTCAGATGTTGGTACCCTTTTCGTTTAATCAAAGTGCTCTGGGCTGCCGCTCTATGATGCCACTGCAAATATCATCTTATAAATATGATGTTCTAAATGAATACCAAATATTTAAAAATTGAGAAACACATAAATGATCTGTTACCCCTGGTGAAGATCAACAGGATTTTAGAGTTTAGAGCTGTTCTCTCTGATGCTGTCTTGAGAACTGCTTTGGAAAAAAATACAATTGGGATCTAAAAAGTGTGTGTGTGTGTGTGTGTGTGTGTGTGTGTGTGTGTGTTTGTGATAACTGCAAAACTCCACTGCCAATCTTTTGCCCTGATGGAGAACAGTACCTTTGAGCTTGTTTGTAGATATGCTTGTGTGCGGACTGTCTGTTTTTCACTAATCATTCTGAGAGTGATGTTTTTGCTGCTCCTTGTTCTGTGTCCTCAGGTCAACTACTGGAGGTCAGAACAGTGTAACATGATAAATGGCACCGCTGGCCAGATGTGGCCTCCATTTATGACTACTGAGTCCACCCTGCCTTTCTACAGTCCAGATGCCTGCAGGTGGGCACCACATCGCTCACCTAATCAGTCTACCTGTGCAGCACATGTCTTACCTGATCTGTCTGCCTGTGCAGCACATGTCTTACCTGATCTGTCTGCCTGTGCAGCACATGTCTTACCTGATCTGTCTACCTGCGTACCTCTGCTGACCCCTGCTTTCCATGTGGTGGCTGCTTGGCTCTCCACAGGTCAATGGAGCTGGTGTACCAGAGGCCAGGGATTGTGGGCGGGGTTCCTGTGTATCGCTATGTGGCGCCCACCACGCTGTTCGCCAACGGGGCCGACTATCCCCCCAACGAGGGCTTCTGCCCCTGCAGACAGTCTGGGCTCCTCAATGTGAGCAGCTGCAGACAGAGTGAGTATGAGCAGATGCTTCCCCGCAAAGAGGAGGGACGTAAGCCTGCGCCATGAGGGTGAGGAAGGGTCGTAGGGCTGCACTGTGAGGGTGACGGAATTAGATTTTTGTGTAATACTCACTAATATTTGTTTGTGTTGTACTCACTAATATGCAAGGCATAAAAGGCGGCCTCCAGTAGCATCTTAGGGAAATAATGACATTTGTTTTGTTTTCTGTTGGGAGGGGCTTTCCTACTGTAGGCAGGAAAATGATGACGGCAGCAGATGATGTTTTCGCTAATCTCCCCCACAGGCCTCAGATAAGACACACACTGGGCTCCAGCAGCAGCTGTGCTGTATAGATGCAGTTTATCTGCATAGATAAATCAGGACTGTACATTTTATCTTCCTTGATGATAAATCTATAGGAGCCAGACACCTACATGTTGTAAAGAGTCTCTCACCAATGTGAATGGAGTAATTCTTGTTTATAGACTCTCGTCATCTAAAACAGTGTTTGTGTCTATAGACTGTCATCGTCTGAAACTGTTTGTGTCTATAGACTCTCATCGTCTGAAACTGTTTGTGTCTATAGACTCGTTTGAAACTGTGTTTGTGTCTATAGACACTCATCGTCTGAAACTGTGTTTGTGTGTGTAGACTCTCATCATCTGAAACTGTGTTTGTGTCTTTAGACACTCATTGTCTGAAACTGTGTTTGTGTCTATAGACTCTCATCGTCTGAAACTGTGTTTGTGTCTACAGACTCTCCAATGTTCATCTCCCAGCCTCACTTCTTCAATGCCGACCCCTACTTGGTGAGCACTGTCTTGGGCCTGAGCCCCAATGAGGATGACCATGGGCTCTTCATCGACATCCATCCTGTAAGTCTGGAGTCCCGTCCTATCAAACACACCACTCATAGAAAACAACACTCTGGTCCTATCAAACCTAGACACCCATGCCAGGACCCACTCTCCCTCCCTGAGGCTTTGTGACTGACCCCCCCCCTCACAATGGCACTGTCAAGTGAACCCCTACTGTTACCCCCATGACCCATCTCACATAGTTTAACACTATGTCTGGCTGCCACTACACTGTCCAGCCATAATTCCTGATAACCACATTTCGATTGACTACCATGTAATGTTATAGGACAATATTTTGGAACTCTTATGATACTTTGCTAAATGTACTTTTCCTGCATAACCCCTGGCAGTTGGGTTGCCCCCCAGAGTCGTGGATCTGCCCAAGGTTTCTTCCTAGACTAACTAAACATAAGGGAGTTTTTCCTTGCCCCTGTTGCTCTTGGGTGCCCCTTGCTGTAATGCACCATGAGACAATACTATTGTAAAAGGCACTATATAAATGTAATATAATTTAATTAATTGTATTGAATCAAACACACTGCACATTGACAAAACAATCTGGTTTCGAAGTTCATCTGACAGAGCCATGATTGTCACACAGTTACCATATGTCCAGCTGAAGGCCTAAGATGGGCAGTTTTGTTAGCCTCACTGATCAGTGTTCCCAATCTGTTAACCAGTGTGCCATAAATGGTGTTTCTAAACAGTCAGGAAGTGAGCATATGCCTATTGGGAATAGCCAGACTCTTTCCACAGGGTGAAGCGAAGTGAAGAGTCTGGTTCACCAGGCTAGCACAGAGACAGTGAATGCTATAGTTTTGCGTTGGCCCAAAAACACACAGCTCACACTCATGCTGTCAGTCAAATCCTTGGCCACTGACAGCAGCTAATGGGCTAAAGTTTGTTATGTAGGGCCTTATGGAATCCATTTGATTTTTTCTCAAATTCTGTTTTTTTCTGATTTATTTTTTGCCATTTTGGATTTTGGGCTTTTAAACCTCCCTAAAACTGATTTGAGTTGAGGCCCACTCATGTCAGATGTTATTGGGGTCCGACGGCCCAATCCACATGCTCTCCCACACTCAAATGCCCATACACTGTGCCCTCTCTCAGCCTATGCCTGATATAGGCTAGTCTGTTTATGTGTACGGATATAAAATTATAATCATCATGAACTGGTTATTGTTATAGTGTAAGCCTACATAGGATTAGGGAGTCAATGTTTACAATGCTGTGATTTTTCACAAAAAGATTTTCTGTAAAAGCAGTCAGTAACATCAGTTCTGTAACATCAGTGCCTCTTAAATGTTTCAGCGCTGTGTCCATGAACAGTTGCAGGAATCCTGCTGATGTTTAAACATTGTTTAAATAGACCATTTTTACCTCCAACAACTAAATGCCGTTTCATTTTCTCTCGCACAGATGAGCCCACTCACTCAATAAGACTGAGCGCTTCCACTGCACACAATTTTATGTGTCTACCAGTATGTTTTATGACACGAAATTACAAAGTATTTCCTGATTGAGAAAACATTGTTCTCTTTTTCGACAAGTCCACTGAGCAATGATGTCTCCGTCAGGAGGTAGGCTACTTTAGAAATGTTGCTCTTAAACAAACTCGTATGGCGAACGTTCATGATGGGTACAGGGCTGAGCGCAGCAATTTGGTCAGATTTTGCAGATCAGTGCCTTGTTGTATGGAGTTTTTACCCATAAAATCTGAAATTTATTTTAAAAACATAGATTTCAATGTCAAGATGCTCAAATCGCAAATTCCGTGTGATTCCGCGTTCATAGGAAAATTCTGTTTTGATGTCTGGATTGTGTGATTCCGTCTGTGTTTTCCTCAGCACAGAAATCAGAGTGCCCTATTTGTGTGCTTTGGAGAACCATAGTGCCCTATTTGTGTGCTTTGGAGAACGGCAGTGGGTTATGCACATCCCCATCTCATCAGTGTTGTGTATGACTGAGGATTTTGTAAGGTCAGCTTTATCACACTCATGACCCACAGGCCATGTAAAACTTGTCTTATCTAAATGTGTTGCATAAACATGTTATGTGATAAAAGCTTGGTGGTTTGATCAGAAGACCAGGCCAGTCTGCAGTCTTCAATGTGAGTGCTGTTCTTTGCTTTAGTATGGTGACTTGGAAGGTCGTTGAGGTTCTAGGTCTAACAGCTTCTTTTATGAGCCAATTATGCCCTATTGTGTTACTAGAGGAGGAGGAAAGATATGATAAGCTAATTGGAAATCAGATACGCTTCAACGTTATGGTTTTATTGCCCCCAGAAACCACCTGTTGACCACTGCAACTCTAGCAGTCGGCATTCTTACTAGTGAGGAGGTCATCTGTAGTGAGTTAAAGTGTAGAAGTCTGCATTCGGACTCTGAAGGAGTTGTAATTAAAAAAGAATTGGCTCAGTCGGAGACACACACGCTTGCTTTTCCGCAGATTAGCTGATGTGATGCACCAATAACTCATCCAGGACATTGAAGATTGGACTTTAGGTAACGCCGACCGCACCCAGCTGTGCTTTTCCTAAATCCTTACTTGCTATTACACAACCATGTTGTATGACTAGCGTTCCTGCGCCCGTGTGACCGTGTCACTGTGGTGGTGTAGAGCTCTGAGATAATGAAGCACTGGGCACAGAGAGCTGCTCTGGAACAGTGGAGAGAGGCTGAGCAGGCGTCCTGTCCCACAGCAGGGAACATGCAGCTGGGAACCATTCACAGCATGACGCCAGCGAAGCCCAGGGGAGAGCACACACACACACACACAGACGCACACGCACACACACACGCACATACACACCACACGTGCACGCACACACACACACACACACACACACATACACACACACACACGTGCACGCACACACACACACACACACACACACACACACACACACACACACATACACACACACACATCCCCAGGCTGTTATTTAGAGCTGGAAGCCACATTCAGGCTTTGGTCTGACCCGAGTTATGAGGACAAACTTGTGTGTGTGTGTGTGTGTCTGTGCATGGGTGGGGGGGTTGGGGGATTTAGAATGGCGGCCCTGCAGTTGGGCCAAGCCAAGTATGTGTCCTGACGTGGTTCGCACACAGCAACACCTCTCCATCTCTGGTTTCACTTATACGTATAGTTAGTTTCCTCTCTACTTAAATTCAGCCTCTTTGTGTGTGTGTGTGTGTGTGTGTGTGTGTGTGCGCGCGCGTACGTGTGCGTGCGTGTGTGTGTTTGAGTGTCTGTGTGCTTGTGTGCGCGCGCATGTGTGTGAACATTGTTATGAAACTGCAAATTGTGAGTCAAACCGAATGAGCCTCTTTAATTCCTGGCTCAAAGTCTTTGGTAAGTTAGAAACAAGCTTCAGTAATAAAGAAGGAACATCCTCAAGCTTGTCTTTTGGGACTGTTTTGCACGTCAGCAAGACAAATATGTTTCATCACGGGGCCATAATCCTCAGTGCTAGTACTGAATGTGTTGCATTAAAAAGCCATCTTCAGTGCTGGTACTGAATATTACCTCAATAGGTTAACCTGAGTGCTGGTACTGAATATGGTTCAGCAGCGGGCCGTACACAGTGCCGGTACTGAGTCTGTTTCAGCAGCGGGCCGTACACAGTGCCGGTACTGAGTCTGTCTCAGCAGCGGGCCGTACACAGTGCCGGTACTGAGTCTGTCTCGGCAGCGGGCCGTACACAGTGCCGGTACTGAGTACACAGTGTTCTCAACATTCTCTCATGTGTTCCTGCTAAAATTCAATAAAGCCACAAAAGAAATGGATTGCAGCCCAGAAAAGCCAGCAATTTTTTTTTAATATAACAATCAGGCAATTTACTGGGTGTTTTGCCTGTTTAAAATGCTTAAAACGGAGGCCAACAGACTTTTGTTATTATTTATTAAATCTTTATTATTTATTAAACCTTACCAGGAAAGAAATCACGTTCATACAAACACATACACAGCACCAGTCCAGAGGCGATCTGCCCTCACCTGTGGCCAAACATGTCTGTAGTTGCCCCATAAATGGGCTCAGTCTCTAAACACGGCCCTTACTATGACTCACTGCAGTCATTAAACACAGTTCCACACAGATAAAGGCTTTTATCTGGACTTCATCAGTATAAATAACACTGATGACCTTGTCACTTCATATGCAGTCATCTCCAGATCAAAGTCCATGGTCCCGTGTATATGTTGAAAAGCAAGGTCCTGAAAAGTAAAAAAAAAAAAAGTCAGTTTGTATTTATTTTAAATCTGAAGAATTGTTCAGATTAGTCAGTTAGTAGTCAGATTACTTATTTACTGGGCACATTTGATTAAATTAAATTAAATTAGATTTTTCTCATTTTTTAGATAGATAGATAGACAAATACTTTTATCATCCCATAGGAAGTTCTGGTATCCAAAAGCTTGGCATACATGGCATATACACACA
The DNA here is from genome assembly GCA_015244755.2 of Tenualosa ilisha. NCBI lineage: Eukaryota > Metazoa > Chordata > Actinopteri > Clupeiformes > Clupeidae > Tenualosa > Tenualosa ilisha. The sequence continues at coordinate 666,284 of PYXC01000949.1, read as the reverse complement.
TACATTATACAAATGCATGGAGGATGCTATGGTAACCCTAGTGCAAAAGTGTTAGTGCAAGTACATTTCCAGTCCAGATAGTGTTCCAGGAAGAGTATCCTTGTCCTTGTGCCGCCTCCCCGGCACACCACAGCATAGAAGAGGACAGACTGGCCCTGACAGACTGGTAGAACATGAGGAGGAGTTTGCTGCAGATGTTGAAGGACCCCGGCCTCCTGAGGATGTAGTATCTGCTCTACCCTGTCTTGTAGAGTCAGTGTTAGCACACCAGTCCAGTGTCTTGTGAAAATGTAGTCCAAGGTATTTGTATGTACTGACTCTTCTCTACATCCACCCTGGAGACAGGCAGCATGGCGGGGGCGGACCTCCTGAAGTCCACCACCACTTCCTTGGTTTTGGTGGTGTTCAGCTGTAGATGGTCTTACACCATCTTACAAAGTCCCCCACAAGGCTCTAGTACTCCCCCTCCTGTCCATCTCTAATACACCCCACAATTGCAGTGTCATCAGAGCACTTCTGCATGTGGCATGTCTGAGAGTTGTATCTACAGTCAGAGGTGTACAGAGTGTACAGTACAGGAGATGGAACACTTCCCTGTGGCGCACCAGTACTGCACACTAAACGGGGGTCTTTGTGTGAGGTGGTCTGCGATCCAGGTTACCACACGCAGGTCCACTCTCATCTGCTGTAGTTTGTCTCTAAGGAGGAGGGGCTGGATGGTGTTTAAGGTGCTGGAGAAATCAAAGAACATGATTCTCACAGCACTGCCTCCTTTGTCCAGGTGAGAGTGCACCCTGTGTAGCAGATAGAGATTGGCATACTCTACTCCCACCTTCTCTGTAGAGGGTCAAGTGCATGACAGACCTAGGGTCTTAGCAGATGGAGCAGCAGCTATTCAAGAGTCTTCATTAAGTGTGTGGTGAGGGCAACAGGCCTAAAGTCATTCAGTTCCCTGTGGTGTGGCTTCTTGGGAACCAGGACCAGGCTTGATGTGTTCTATAGTGTAGGAACCCTCCCCAGAGGCAGACTCATATTGAAGACAAAATAAGGAACAACTAGTTTTTAATGCATTTTTAAGGAAGTGCAAGGACAGCATAGGTGTGATGTGTGGTTAGTAGACCTGAAGTGGGGCTGTATCGTGACACTGATAAAGTCCCTGATCTGGAGTCAGATCAGAAGTGCAGATTATTGTGTCTATTCTGGGAATAGACATAATAATCTGCCTATTCTGGGAATATACACACAAACATCACACACCATGCTAAAAACAATTATTGTCCATTTTCTGAATTACAGAGAAATTATGCCCAGCAGCGAATCTTGTTAAACTGCACACTGGTGAGTGAGAGAATTTAATTGAATCATTTTTAATGCTTTTCCCCCCATCAAAACAACTTTTTTAGGAGACGGGAGTACCCATGAACGTGTCTATTAGACTGCAGCTTAATATCTTGATGAAGGAGGTGTCTGGAATCACGTAAGAGACATGCATTACACTTACTCGCTCACTCACACACATTTATTTGCAAACATGTCTCTCGGAGTGGTAACTCTAACTCTGTGCAGCAGTTGCTCTGTTTGACCAGCCATGTGTGCTGACTTCTGTTATTTCTCTTCTCTTTTTGTCCTGTTGGTGTTTTTGCTCCAGCGAGACGGGCAAGATCTCTGAGGTGGTGATGCCAATGATCTGGTTCGGAGAGGTAACTCCCAGAGACCCACACACACAGCAAGAACAAAAAACTCAGACACACAGGTGAAAGGGGGAAAATGCTCAGACACAGCAAAAGGAAACACTGAAAGGACCAGGAGGATGTTTTAGTTTGAGTCTAAGGACAGGAGGATGTTTTAGTTTGAGTCTAAGGACAGGAGGATGTTTTAGTTTGAGTCTAAGGACAGGAGGAGAGGATGTTTTAGTTTGAGTCTAAGGACAGGAGGATGTTTAGTTTGAGTCTAAGGACAGGAGGATGTTTTAGTTTGAGTCTAAGGACAGGAGGATGTTTTAGTTTGAGTCTAAGGACAGGAGGATGTTTTAGTTTGAGTCTAAGACAGGAATGTTTAGTTGAGTCTAAGACAGAGATGTTTTAGTTTGAGTCTAAGGACAGGAGGATGTTTTAGATCCAATTTAGAGCCAATTGTGGCGGTCTGCTCTCTTTCACGCTCCTCCGCCATGAAGTAAAAGAATCAAATTTAATTCGGCCCGTTCGCAGTCACTCTTTCACTTGAGACTGGTGCTCTTCATTTTGCATTGCAGACAGACCGCAGACAGACCGCAGACAGACCGCAGACAGAGAAGTGTGGCCACCCCTGCTTTAGTTTGAGTGGAAGGGTGTGTCATTTTGAGGTGGCGTCAATAGGACATGACATGTTGTGTAGTTCTGAGTGTATAGCAGAGGATCGGCCATCCTGTCAGGATCTTGGCTATTGGCCATCACTCCATCCCTGCCATCACCATAATCCCCCTACCCCACCCCAGCCCACACCAGCCCAGCCATCACCTGTGCTCATCTTCAGGACCCGCCCCTCCCAAACACACACACTGACTCCCTCTTCCTGTGTGACCCCTGGCAGTTGGGTTGGCCAGCTGAGACGTGGGTCTGCCCAAGGTCTCTTCCTTGGATAAGAGAGTTTGTCCTTGCCCCTGTTGCTCTTGGGTGCTCCTTGTTTATGTGTGGGAGTATTGTCATTTGCCCCCCCTGCCGCAATATATGCACTCTGCCCTTTACCCCCCCCCAGAATAGGCTCACAAACAGACACAGTTTCACTGCGTTTTTTATGCGCAGTAACTATATGCATGTGACTATAAACTTTCCTTGTATCCTGTAAGAATCTTGGCTGTTGACATCAACCCAACTGTTTCCCTGCATTACAATAAATAACCAAAAATGTTTTTTTTCTCTCTTTTTAAATCAAGGCATTAATTGAACTCACTTTAGGCGCCTCGTTACACAATCTCAGCCCATCCCTGGTAGTTCCGATGCTCTCAGCTCAACTCGGTTCTCTTGTGTGGTTCTCTTTGTGTTCTGTAGAGTGGCTACATAGATGGGCCTGTTCTAAAGACGTTCCATACCAACCTGGTGGTTTTGCCAGCCATACTGGAGTACATGCAGTATATCTTCATTGGCCTGGGCCTCGCCACCATCCTTGGGGCCGTCATTCTAAGGACACGGGATAAGGTGGGAGAACATGAACATGAGAAAGACAAGAAATCGGTGTGTGTGAGTGTGTGTGTTATTCAGACCTTATTGAGAATGACCATGGATACACACATAAATGACTCTGTGGTGATTCCGTTTAGTGTACTCATTTCACCTAGATGTGTGAATCAGAAAGTGTTTGTGGTGTGTGAAAATAAAATAAGTGTGTATGCAAGAGTGATGAGGAGGAGTGTGTAAGTGTTTGTGGTGTGTGAAGTGTGTATGCAAGAGTGATGAAGAGGAGTGTGTAAGTGTTTGTGGTGTGTGAAGTGTATATGCAAGAGTGATGAGGAGGAGTGTGTAAGTGTTTGTGGTGTGTGAAGTGTGTATACAAGAGTGATGAGGAGGAGTGTGTAAGTGTTTGTGGTGTGTGAAGTGTGTATGCAAGAGTGATGAGGAGGAGTGTGTAAGTGTTTGTGGTGTGTGAAGTGTGTATGCAAGAGTGATGAGGAGGAGTGTGTAAGTGTTTGTGGTGTGTGAAGTGTGTATGCAAGAGTGATGAGGAGGAGTGTGTAAGTGTTTGTGGTGTGTGAAGTGTGTATGCAAGAGTGATGAGGAGGAGTGTGTAAGTGTTTGTGGTGTGTGAAGTGTGTATGCAAGAGTGATGAGAGGAGTGTGTAAGTGTTTGTGGTGTGTGAAGTGTGTATGCAAGAGTGATGAGGAGGAGTGTGTGCATGTTTGCATGGCATGGCATGGGGGTTTGCCTCCAGTAACTCCTGGCCCCGCCCAGTCTGAGCCCGTTGGGCGGAGCTATTGCTGTTTTTAACTGATCTGGGTTCCCTAAATGACTGCTGTAGCCTTGCATGTTTTCTTTTGCCAGGTATTCAGTGAGAGAGAAGATGCTGGTAGTTGTAACAGCTCAGCAATGTGGACTAAACACAGATATAAATCCAAGTATTTAATGGCTACAAACTGAAGACTAAGTTGTGCTGTCTTTGTTTCACAGCGTCAGTTGGCGTCTAAGGCTGACCTTACGGTGTGTACTTCCCCAAAGGAGTTGCTTTTAGATTTTCCAATGCAGGGTCCGTTTCCCAAAAGCATAGTTGCTAACCAGTTAACTACCAAGTTGGTTGGCAATGGGCAGTTGTATGCTTTTGGGAAACAGACCCCTGAATCAAATAAAACCTCAGCATTTGATGGACCATGATTTGGTGAAGGACGGATATGAGTACCATTGTACAGTTCCTTCTAATTAAGGAACTATGGTGACTTGCTTGTGTAGCATCCTAAAGACTGCTACAGGAAATTCAGTTCTCAGTTTTAACGTTGAATGCCTCTAATTCTGTTTTAACTTTGAATGCTGCTTCTAATTCCGGCGTAGCTGAACTTAAGACCTGTTTGTATTCATTGTTCATGGAATGAAACATGGTCAAGATTCAGCGAAAGGACTCTCTGTTAGCATGCTGCAGACTGGTTGAGCCGCCTCTGAGTGTCCAGTTCCTTTGCTGTAAAGACAGACTGCACACTGCATGGCAATGATATTACACAACACTGAATCACACACATTCGCCCATCTAATCAAACATCAAGCGATCAGCACTCTGCCTAATCAAAAAATGTTTGGCCAATCCCCCTGCCGCTCTGCTTCCGTCGCGTCTGCCGTGCCCAGGTGATCTGCTCAACCAGGTTTGGCTGTTTTTTAGGAGCACAGTGGGAGCCATAGTGGCCCAGAGAGGCAGGCGGATGTTTATGTCATTAACAACACAGGTGGGTGTCCTCTGCCGCCCGCCACTGTCCTCTCCCCTCAACGTAGCATCACTAGGATGACAGAGCAGATGAAAGCTGCTTTAAACTACAGGCACACACACACATATGCTAACACACATCCAAACATTCTGTTTTTTTAATCAACATGCATTCACATACCAATGCGTACAAATGGGTGTGCCCCACATGTACCATGTGTACCCATACCACTCACACTGGCCAGTTTCTTTCTTTTCATGGAAACACTCAAGAAATTAGTGTGAATCGGAAATCTAGCAAATGAACTTGTTGGAGATCTTTTTTCAATCTTTGGTGGTCTGGGGGTGCTTTGTACAGTGCAGAGGAGACCTTGGAGATAGAAGGTTATCACTAAATTTTGCAAAGCCATTTCACACCCTGTGGAGATTGGTCTGTTTGGTCATTCTACAACAGGACACACACTCTGACTTCTCTGTACACACCTACAAACTATATCAAAAGCCATCAGCATACTTCTGACAGCTTTTGGATTTCTGAATAAAGTGACCAGCAGTTTGCAAATGTATATCAGGCAGTAGAGCTGCAAGACATTGCTGTTTAAACTTGTAGACATTGCTGTTTAAACTTGTAGACATTGCTGTTTAAACTTGTAGACATTGCTGTTTAAACTTGTAGACATTGCTGTTTAAACGTGTAGACATTGCTGTTTAAACGTGTAGACATTGCTGTTTAAACTTGTAGACATTGCTGTTTAAACTTGTAGACATTGCTGTTTAAACTTGTAGACATTGCTGTTTAAACTTTGAAGCAGCAGTGTATACCCCTTTCTTCCCCCACATGTAGCATTCATACACAGCTTTACTTCTCCAAAATAAAACACACATACACCCCACCACCCCTCCATTCTCTCTCTCACACATGCACACACACACACGCACACACACACCACACGCACACGCACACACGCACACACCCCACCCACCCACCCAATTGCTCACTGCCAACAAACTAAGTTGATAACGGCTTAGCAGCTATGGTTTTGGGAAACACCCGCCAGATCAGTAGGGTTCTCCAGAAGGTTTCTGATGCTCCTGCTGGGTGACCATCAGCCTGACTGCAGCGCACTGGACACAGGACAAGCGGTCGGGCAGATCTCTCTGGACCAGTAAAGGTTTTCGAGGCTCAGTGTTGTAAACAAGCATGATAAAAATGAGATATTTGTCACTCTAGTCCTTACTTTGCAGAGAATGTGTGTGTGTGTGCGCGTGTGCGCGTGCGCGCGTGTGTGTGTGTGTGTGTGTGTTCGAAAGAGAAGAAACTTGCCTGTCACACCTATGGCTAGCTGGAACAGCCAGATGCCGTGTAGCAATGATGGGTGTGATGCAGAGTTTCAGTGATGACTAAGTCTGTTTTTAAACCCCCAAACGTATGCAGCACCTGTAACCTAACTGAGCTTGAGTCAGGGCACCGCGAGAACTGCCGCACACTGTGGAGCGTTTGGAGCTCACTGAACTGTTTACACCTGCCGCACACTGTGGAAGCATTCATATCATATCATATCTATGACATTAAGCATTCATATCATATCATCGAATCAGTCATATCTATGACTTCAAGCCAGAGGGAGAAAGAGCAAAAAGCGAGAATTGGGGAGAGAGAGAAGAGGAGGAAGAAAGAGACGCACGCTTGTGGTTCCTGCTCTAACACTTGTGTTCTTTCCTCACAGACAAGCCCCAGTAAGAGAAGTCCAGTGCTGCATGTACAGGAAGAGACGGACTCCTCAGTGAACGAGCGCAGCCCTCTCATCCAAAGCTGAACAGGAGTGCAGCCCTGTCATTCATAGCTGGAGTTCATTCTTCCTGTAACACAATAACACTCTCTCTCTCTCTCTCTCTCTCTCTCTCTCTATCTATCTGTCTTTCTCTTTCTCTCTTTCTGCCTCCTTCTCTCTATCAAACTCTCTCTCTCACACACTCCTTTTCTCTACCTCTCTGCATCTAACTGCAGTTTTAATTCTTGCAAAGCCAAAGTCGCCTCTGTCTGAGTTCTCCCAAGTGCACCCACCCCACACACACACACACACACTCACTCTGACTCTCCAGAGTGCTCCCGCCTGAAGTGAGGTAAGCTGAACAAGTGTGTGTGGTCCTTCTCTTCCCCTGCAGTGAGCACTAGACACACACACACACACAGAGACTCTCTTCATACGAGAGTGTTACTGAATGGAGGACACACTCTGGGATTCATTTTGAGCTGACAGTGTGTTTTAGCCCGGGTGCTGGTTCCAAGTGGAGTCTAGAACGGATCTGGTCCCTAGGGATGCCTGTTCCTGGTTAGAGACGCTCAAATCCACGGTTCTATGGGATTATTTTTCACCTTCATCACAACTCCTCCACTTTCACACACACACCAAAGAACTGTTTACTAAGACGCTCTATCAGCATAGCTGCCATGCTGTTTACAAGAAGGAAAGGTAACGAGAAGGAGCTGAAAATGGACCTGCCCAATGGAATGAATGTGCATAGTGTATGAGATGGGAGAATGTGTACTAATCGAGAATCGAAGATGTCAGAAATAGTATTTTTAACTGGAGATTTTTGTCGGTCTATCACAAAAAAGCACTTCTGATTTTAGGGGTGAAGTCCAACCTGTGTTGAGCGTGATAAAGTCTTCCCCTTCGGTTGGAAAAGAGTTATCAAACTAACTGGAATTTTAGTGAACTTGGGGAAGAAAAACAATCATGATGATGTAACCTGAAATAATTTGTGTTATAAAATTTCTCAAAACCAATTTCTCCTGCCTCTCTTGTGTAACGGCATTTGAACTGGCTCCCTCTGCTGGCCAACAGGGTACTCTACACACAGCACCCACACAGAATCAGAATCAGTTTTATTGGCCAAGTATACTGACATGGCTTTGCTAGATGTTAATATATATGGACACATACTGTACAATTGAGACAACAATATACATAGACACATATCAACATAATGTGAAAACAAGGCAAAGTACACATGGAATGGGATGTAAAGTGTAAATATAGTGTGCGAGATGCATACTGGAATAATATAGTGTGCAAGATGCATACTGGAATGATAAGTATGTAGTGAGTGCATGGCCCAAGTGTGGCTGAACCAACTCAGCAGTTTAGGAGAGTGATGGGAAGAAGCCGTTCTTGTGTTTGGTTCATGTTCTCTTCACTGCTGCGGTAAACAGAGCAGACGTGGTCTTACACAAGCTCTTACTGACCAAGTAAACAGGAAGGGTTAAATCTGAACAACTCTGTTATGGAATATTCTCTTTGCATTTATACATTTAGCAGATGCTTTTATCTAAAGCAGCTTACATGCTTGTACATGATCAATTAGTTTAGGGCCAGTCCTCAATCAGTCATTCATTTATTAAGTAAATAATCAATTAATCCTTAATTAATGAAGTAATCATTTACTACACCCATGCTTGTTCAGAGGTGTGGAGCAGAGTGTAGGATGAGAATGATTTGTATTCCTTGTATTTTTTTTACTAAATATATTGTAGCAAATCCACATGTCACATGCAGACATGTGCCAGACTAGTGCAGAATTACTATGTGGGTTAGACATGTGCCAGACTAGTGCAGAATTACTATGTGGGTTAGACTGCAGACATGTGCCAGACTAGTGCAGAATTACTATGTGGGTTAGACTGCAGACATGTGCCAGACTAGTGCAGAATTACTATGTGGGTTAGACATGTGCCAGACTAGTGCAGAATTACTATGTGGGTTAGACATGTGCCAGACTAGTGCAGAATTATTATGTGGGTTAGACTGCAGACATGTGCCAGACTAGTGCAGAATTATTATGTGGGTTAGACTGCAGACATGTGCCAGACTAGTGCAGAATTACTATGTGGGTTAGACATGTGCCAGACTAGTGCAGAATTACTATGTGGGTTAGACATGTGCCAGACTAGTGCAGAATTACTATGTGGGTTAGACATGTGCCAGACTAGTGCAGAATTATTATGTGGGTTAGACTGCAGGTGGAGAAAAGCTACACACACCTCCGTAGTCTTCTTATGTCAGAAACATAACATTCGTGTCTTGAAAAAGATAAACATGGAGAATGTTCTATGGGAAGAGATTGGTAGACATGGAGAATGTAGACTAAATGTGTGTGTGTGTGTTGGAGGGTCCAGCTCATGCTTGTAAAAGTGTGTTAAGTGTATGTGAAATGTGTGTAAGTACACATGCTGTGTGTGTGTGTGTGTGTGTGTGTGTGTTGGAGGGTCCAGCTCATGCTTGTAAAAGTGTGTTAAGTGTATGTGAAATGTGTGTAAGTACACATGCTGTGTGTGTGTGTGTGTGTGTGTGTGTGTGTGTGTTGGAGGGTCCAGCTCATGCTTGTAAAAGTGTGTTAAGTGTATGTGAAATGTGTGTAAGTACACATGCTGTGTGTGTGTGTGTGTGTGTGTGTGTGTGTGTGTGTGTGTGTTGGAGGGTCCAGCTCATGCTTGTAAAAGTGTGTTAAGTGTATGTGAAATGTGTGTAAGTACACATGCTGTGTGTGTGTGTGTGTGTGTGTGTGTGTGTGAGTGTGTGAGAGAGAGAGAGAGAGAGAGTGTGTGTGTGTGTGTGTGTGTGTGTGTGTGAGAGAGAGAGAGTGTGTGTGTGTGTGTGTGTGAGAGAGAGAGAGAGAGAGAGAGAGAGAGAGTGTGTGGGTGTGTGTGTGTGTGTGAGAGAGAGAGAGAGAGAGAGAGAGAGTGTGTGTGTGTGTGTGTGTGTGTGTGTGTGTGAGAGAGAGAGAGAGAGTGTGTGTGTGTGTGTGTGTGTGTGAGAGAGAGAGAGTGTGTGTGTGTGTGTGTGTGTGTGTGTGTGAGAGAGAGAGAGAGAGAGTGTGTGTGTGTGAGAGAGGGGGGGGTGTTTGTGTGTGAGAGAGAGAGAGAGAGAAAGAGTGTTTGTGTGTGTGAGAGAGAGAGAATGTTTGAGTTTGTGTGTGTGTGATTAAGAGAGAGAGAGAGAGACTGTGTGTGTGTTTGTGTGTGTATGTGTGTGTGGGAAAGAGAGTGCGAGTGAGCTGTGCTTGTGTAATGAGAAGTCATATTGTCCCCTTGCGCTTCTCTGCGTCATTTAGCAGGGCTCAGCACAGCCTCAGTCTCCCTCCCTCACTCCCCCACTCACTCAGTGCCTCCTAAACACCCAAACACACATCAGCACAGCCTCAGTCTCCCTCCCTCCCTCACTCCCACTCACTCACTCATCCTCCCCCCACACCACAGCCTCAGTCTCCTCCCTCACTCACTCACTCACTCACTCAGTGCCTCCTAAACACCCAAACACACATCAGCATCACCAAAAGCACTTGATTCTGGCCCAGTTTTAGTGCCAGACAGTATGGTGTCCAAAGCACAGCTGGCCCAAATGGAAGGAATAATTTGCATTGCTGTAATACTTTGCTGTAGGGTAAGGTGATGTGCAGACACAGGTGTAGGTGATGTGCAGACACAGGTGTAGGTGGTGTGCAGACGCAGGTGTAGGTGATGTACAGACACAGGTGTAGGTGATGTGCAGACACAGGTGTAGGTGGTGTGCAGACACAGGTGTAGGTGATGTGCAGACACAGGTGTAGGTGGTGTGCAGACACAGGTGTAGGTGATGTGCAGACGCAGGTGTAGGTGATGTGCAGACGCAGGTGTAGGTGATGTGCAGACACAGGTGTAGGTGATGTGCAGACGCAGGTGTAGGTGATGTGCAGACGCAGGATAGGTTCCAGCTGCAGATTCAGTGTGTGTGACACAGCAGGAGCTCAGAGGTAAAATCTGGATCTATAAAAATCTAATTCAGTTTCCAAAATAAATCAGCAGTAGGAGTTTCAGCCAAGACAAGTTTAAAAGTTGGGTGAGTGTCCAGAAGCAGCGTTTATCTGTGCACCTCTCATCCCTCAGGCTTATCCAGACCATGTCCAAATCAAGAAATAAAGATTTAGCATAATTGTCATTTCGATTCATGCATTTTGTTCATGTTTCCTGTAAGAAACAAACTACAGACTAAATTAAGTGAATGATACAAAGAAATATTTCTTTAAAAAGGGAATTCATTGTGTATTATGTGTATTCATTTCCTTCGGGATCAATGAAGTAACTCTACTCTGCTAATTCATGTCTATGGCTCCAACAGCAGAGGGCAGTAGAGCTACATGTCTATGGCTCCAACAGCAGAGGGCAGTAGAGCTACATGTCTGGCTCCAACAGCAGAGGGCAGTAGAGCTACATGTCTATGGCTCCAACAGCAGAGGCAGTAGAGCTACATGTCTATGGCTCCAACAGCAGAGGCAGTAGAGCTACATGTCTGGCTCCAACAGCAGAGGGCAGTAGAGCTACATGTCTATGGCTCCAACAGCAGAGGGCAGTAGAGCTACATGTCT
>PYXC01000949.1:642500-652500 GCA_015244755.2 Tenualosa ilisha | reverse complement strand
AGGCAAAACTGACTATCTCTCACTAGTGTGTGTGTGTGTGTGTGTGTGTGTGTGTCCCTTTCACACTTCGGTGGTAGGCAATCATATCGTTCCCAAATCACTTTTTTTTTCTTGTCCAGGTGAAGAATCCCAGAAATCCCCAGAAACACACATACACACACACATGCACACACTCACACACAGCATGTGTACCTACACACATTTCACTTACACTTAACACACTTTTACAAGTATGTTTAAATCCAACACACACACTAGCCTTGTGTGTCAACTGTGTACTGTGTGTATTCATATAAATATACAGTGTGTGTGTGTGTGTGTGTGTGTGTGTGTGTGTGTGTGTGTGTGTGTGTGTGTGTGTGTGTGCCTGCATGTGTCAATGAATTGATCTGATCCCATCATTGCTGAAAGTGTGTCACTATGTAGTACCTCAAGCCTGCATCCACACTCACATTCATACACACTCACACACACTAAAACACACTCTTACACTCACACACACTCACGTCACACACTCATACACGCTCATGACCATGCATGCACACTGCCATTTCCCCAGACGCCCAGTAGCCCTGGGAACACACTTCTCTTTACACACTGACTCCTCCAGCAGCAGGGCAGCTCCTCTAAGTAAGCAAGAGATTCTTCCTTTTTAAGGGGATTTACTGTAGCTATGACAACATTTTACATACCTCAAATACATCAGCAGGTGCCTTCTCATGCGTGTGTGTGTGTGTGTGTGTGTGTGTGTGTGTGTGTGTGTGCGTAAGTATGATCCATCAAGCTGCTCACAGAGAACATTAATGGATGACAGTAAGTGGGAGGGTCAGCGTGTGTGTGTGTGTGTGTGTGTGTGTGTGTGTGTGTTGGGTTATATATGCTATTTGCTGAATACGCTTTTTTTTTTTTTTAAAGATGGTACACATTGAGCAAGCATGGAGAGAGAGAGAGGTGTGTGTGTGTGTGTGTGTATGTGTTTGTGTGTGTGTGGGCAGGGGGTGTTGCAGAAAATTGCAAGTCACGTTTTTGAAAGCCAAATTTCAGCCTCAGAAATTGGGGTGTGACTTTAGTAGCATCTTGTGGGAGTGCGATTAAAAACACATGACAAGTCAGCAAAGAGAACAATAACCTTCTTTGTGAGAGCAGGTGAGGCCCTGTGCTTTTGCTGATGGCATGACAAGGCTGTCAAAGCAGAACCAGCAGGGCTGAACAGTCGCACAAGACATTAGAGCACATTTTAAGGAACACAGAGGTGCCCCAACCTAGAGCCAGATTAAGGCCAGATCAGAGCCAGATCAGAGCCAGATCAGAGCCAGACTAGAGCCAGATTAAGGCCAGATCTGAGCCAGACCAGAGCCAGATTAAGGCCAGATCTAGTTTTCTGCTGTCAAGTTACTGTCTCTTCTTTTCTCCCTTTAAAACGGTAGCCTGGCTTTGAACCCTGCTGCCTGTTCCCAGAGGGCTCTGGGCATGCTCAGATCCCAGCAGGGAAAAAGCATATCAGATAGGCTAGACGAAAGAGTCAGGGTGTTTACAGAAAACATCTACAGCCTATCAGAGACTAGTCTGGCCATGCCTTCCTACAGACTTCCACTCAATTATCTTCTCCCTACAGTGCTAGTCTGAATTTGATCCCATTGAGCCGGTTGTCTCTGGTTGTCTTTTTACAACATCCAATCAGCAAACAGAGGAAGGGGTTGTGAACACTGAAGGGCACAATCAAAGGCTGATCCAATCGTTTAAAACTTCAACACCAAACAATCATTTCTCACTATAGAATAGCCAGACCCTCTGTATGAAGTGTAGTACAAGGGGCTGGTTTTATAACCAGGCTATCAAAACACTGAAGGTGTGACAGAGTCAGACTACCTGGGGATGACACTTGACAGAAGATGAGAGAAAGAGAGAATGGACAGAAGAGAGAGAGAGAGAGAGAGAGAGAGAGAGACTAGAGAAACAGAGACTGGATAGAAGAGAGAGAGAGAGACTAGAGAAAGAGAGAATGTGGAGGGAAGAGAGAGAGAGAGACTAGAGAAAGAGAGAAAGACTAGATGGAAGAGAGAGACTGGATGGAAATGATAGAGAGAGAGACTAGAAAAAGAGAGAAAAAAAGACTGGATGGAAGAGAGGAAACTAGAGAAAGAGAGAGAGAAAGACTGGATGGAAGAGAGAGAGAAAGAGAGACTGGAGAGTGGAAGAATCCTCAGTGTATGGTGTTTTGCTCTTGGCTCTGAGCGCTGATTATAATTAGATTCATTACTGAAGTTTCCCCAAGGTTGCCTCAGAGGCTGAATCACCTTCTGAGTCTTCTTCCTACTGTGTGTGTGTGTGTGTGTGTGTGTGTGTGTGTGTGTGAGAGAAACACAGAAAGACTGTGTGCGCGTGCTTGCGTGTTTGAGGTTTCTGCATTCAACACCAGCTCTCTCATTTTCTTACTTTCACTCAGCCTGCCCACACTTACACACACACACACACACACACACACACACAAGTGGCCTCTCCCCTGAGCAGGCAAAGATTTATTCCATGGGGCTTTTGAAGGCAGGTGGTCTTTGAGTGCTGGAGGAATTGGATTGTGTAGCTGAGTTGGAATGTCTCTCAGCTCTGCACACTTGAGGTTACACTCCTGAGCTCAAGGGGGAAGGGCAATACTGCTTGTTTACATCTTCCTTCATTTAAAAGACCCCAGAAAATAACATATTGGGGTTTGGCACAATTGATCATGCTGGTGTTTTAAATGGACGGTGTCTGGTCAGATTAAAATTTAATATGCGTACTGTGTGCATATGTGTGTGTGTGTGTGTGTGTGTTTGTGTCAGCCAAGGCAGCGACAATTCAGTGTGTCTCACAGACTAAAACAAAAACAAATCAAAAAGTAGACAAAAGAAGCAGATAAAACAGGCAGCCGAAACAGACAAACATGAGAGTACAAATCACACACACGTTCTAAGAACCACAAATCACACACACGTTCTAAGAACCATAAATCACACACACGTTCTAAGAACCACAAATCACACACACGTTCTAAAAACCACAAATCACACACACGTTCTAAGAAAAGCCCTCGCTCCCACTCAAGTGGAGAACTACCGGCCTGTCTCTCTTCTTCCCTTCCTTTCCAAAGCCATTGAACGAGCTGTCTTTAAACAGGTCACAGGATTTCTCACTCAGAACAACCTCCTCGACTCCAACCAATCCGGCTTCAGAAGTGGCCACTCCACTGAAACGGCGCTTCTGTCTGTGACGGAAGCACTAAAAGAGGCCAGAGCGGCAGGTCAGTCCTCAGTGCTCATCCTGCTGGACCTATCAGCAGCATTTGACACGGTCAACCACAGCATCCTACTGGACAAGCTGACCAACATTGGGATTGATGGCACAGTGCACTCCTGGTTCAAGTCCTATCTTACTGGACGGTCGTTCAACGTATCGTGGCTAGGACAGACATCGGCACTTCACCAACTCACCACAGGAGTACCCCAAGGATCTGTGCTGGGGCCCCTTCTCTTCGCACTGTACATCACCTCGCTGGGCTCAATCATCCACTCCCATGGCTTCTCTTACCACTGCTATGCGGATGATACCCAGCTCTATCTGTCCTTTCCGCCGGACGACTCCACGGTGTCATCACGGATCTCGGACTGTCTCTCCGATATATCTGCATGGATGAAAGGACATCACCTCCAACTAAATCTCTCCAAAACTGAACTGCTGGTCCTCCCAGCCAAACAAGCCATACACCACGACATCGGTATCAAGATCGATTCCCTGTCTGTTTCTCCCACCAAAGTGGCAAGAAACCTAGGTGTCATGATCGATGACCAACTGACCTTTGCAGATCACGTTGCCTCTGTGGCTCGGTCGTGCCGTTTTTCCCTATTCAACATAAGGAAGATCAGGCCGTACCTAACCCAACATGCAACCCAGCTCCTGGTTCAGACCCTGGTTATCTCTCGTCTTGACTACTGCAATGTCCTCCTATCAGGCCTACCAGCCTGTGCAGTGAGACCGCTACAGATGATCCAGAATGCAGCTGCACGTCTGGTCTTTAACCAGCCAAAAAGGGCACGTCACACCTCTGTTCATTGAACTTCACTGGCTGCCCTTGGCTGCTCGCATTAAATTCAAGGCACTTATGTTGGCCTACAGGGTGAATGATGGCTCTGCTCCCATCTACTTGAATTCTCTTCTGAAGCCCTATGTCACCCGACGACCACTACGCTCCTCTAAGGAACGTTTTCTAGCACGGCCAACACCTTGTGCAGGTCGGTCCAGACTCTTCTCATATCTGGTTCCACGCTGGTGGAATGACCTCCCAAGTGCTACCAGATCAACTGATACCCTCTCCACCTTCAAGAAACTCGTGAAGACTAAGCTCTTCCAAGAATATCTCCTGGTGTAAACTTTGAGAATGCACTTAATAATTTAATTCTCTACACTGTGTTACACTATTGCACTTTCAACTTAAAACAGCGCAGATTCTATGTTAGCAATATGCACTCCTTGTTAGTTCATTGTGTTGTAGCTTGAATGTTATCCTCTTTTGTAAGTCGCTTTGGATAAAAGCGTCTGCTAAATGCCTAAATGTAAATGTAAATGTAAAAGAAAACGCACAAACAAATAAATAAATAAGAAACAGAATTATAGAGGTAAGTGTCCTAACAAAATAAATCGGGGTGATCGGGGTGTAGTGTTGGAACATGTTGGACCTGATCGGGGTGTAGTGTTGGAACATGTTGGACCTGATCGGGGTGTAGTGTTGGAACATGCTGGACCTGATCGGGGTGTAGTGTTGGAACATGCTGGACCTGATCGGGGTGTAGTGTTGGAACATGCTGGACCTGATCGGGGTGTAGTGGCTATGAGCTGTGAACCAGACCCACTGAATGATGTCAGGTTGCGTCTAGAAATGAAAGCTTTGTATTTAAAGTCTTTTGTCAGAGTATGGAAGGGCAGGTTGTCCTAGTGGTCCAACTGCTCCTCCACATAGTGTCTCCTCAGTGCTGTATCCAGGTCAGTCATTTGGAGGTTTACTCTTGGATGCCCCCATATAAACTGAAGCCTCAGCTGCCTCAGGCGAATATGAGGTGCTGACAGTACAAAATGCTTTTTACTCAACCACACTAAGTGTTTTTCTGTCCAGTTCACTGACACAGCATGGCTCCTGATCTGCACATCTGGCCGACTACCAGGAGACCTCGTCACTGTGACCCTGAACCAGAGTAGCAAACCTCCTGACATGTAGTCACCTCAGAGGTAGGCCTGCTCCGTGTTCTATGCCTTGTGTTCTTTTTTGTTTAGCTTAGGAAGGTTCCAAAAATATTTATATGGTAAGAACTGTTTGGGTTCACTAACACTTTGCAATGGTCCTTTACTGCATCCTTTCGCCTCCTTTAGCGTAGGGTACAGTGATGCATCCTTACCTCCTTTAGTGTAGGGTACAGTGATGCATCCTTACCTCCTTTAGTGTAGGGTACACTGATGCATCCTTACCTCTAGCGTAGGGTACAGTGATGCATCCTTACCTCCTTTAGCGTAGGGTACAGTGATGCATCCTTACCTCCTTTAGCGTAGGGTACACTGATGCAGCCTGTCCTCCTTTAGAGTAGGGTACACTGATGCATCCTCATCTCCTTTTGAGTAGGGTACACTGATTTATCCTTATCTCCTTTAGCTTAGGGTATAGTGATGCAGCCTTACCTCCTTTAGTGTAGGGTACACTGATGCATCCTTACCTCTAGCGTAGGGTACAGTGATGCATCCTTACCTCCTTTAGTGTAGGGTACACTGATGCATCCTTACCTCTAGCGTAGGGTACAGTGATGCATCCTTACCTCCTTTAGTGTAGGGTACACTAATGCATCCTTACCTCCTTTAGTGTAGGGTACAGTGATGCAGCCTTACCTCCTTTAGTGTAGGGTACACTGATGCATCCTTACCTCCTTTAGTGTAGGGTACACTGATGCATCCTTACCTCCTTTAGTGTAGGGTACAGTGATGCATCCTTACCTCCTTTAGCGTAGGGTACACTGATGCAGCCTGTCCTCCTTTAGAGTAGGGTACACTGATGCATCCTCATCTCCTTTCGAGTAGGGTACACTGATGCATCCTTATCTCCTTTAGCTTAGGGTATAGTGATGCAGCCTTACCTCCTTTAGCATAGGGTACAGTAATGCAGCCTTACCTCCTTTAGAGTAGGGTATGCTGATGCATCCTTACTTCCTTGAGCGTAGAGTACGCTGATCCATCTTTACCTCCTTTAGCATAGGGTACACTGATGCAGCCTTACCTGTTGGTCCTCTTGGAAGAACTGAGTGCTCCAGGAAGTACAGAGGTTTAGAGGTTTGATGCTGTATCGCATCGATCATGTCCAAACTTGGATTACATCATGAGAAAGCATGCCTTTAGCTTTTGAACACTTTTGAGTGTGTACGCTTGGCTTATAGAATGATATATAATCTGTGCTCTGTGTAGCCTACATTATTTAGGCTCTCTTTTGCATGCAGAGAGCTCAGCTAAACTCACCTGTTTGAGTTCATCCAGAGAAATGTCAGCATTAGTTAGACATGAAACAAGCATTCTGGAGGCATGCAGCTCATGGAGTTATAAGATTTTTATAATACAGGTTCCTGAGGTCGATATCTGCACTGAATTTAATCCATCACACCTCTTCTGTGGCTGTGTGTCATGAGCCTCCCCTCCCAAATCAACTGGATTAGGAAATGCTTTGGATGTGATGTCATACCTGCAGATGCTAAATGGGAGAGGGGCGTTGGTAAATGAGCCATGCAGATGGGGGCCAGTGGCCAATGGATCCTATGCTGAGTGACAGAGAGCTCGTCCCAGGGAGCAGAGCCCAGCTTTCACAATGTAATGAGGGATGCAAACTGCTTGCTTTTCCGTGACTCATGCCTTTTTCACTTTGTTACATTACACATGTGCACCTGCAACATTAGGCATATGGATAAAGTTTGGTTTATATTTCTGGATGGGTTACAGAAACTCTAACTCTGTTGACATCATCAACAATTACAATCAAGATTAAGATTTGATCAATCGGTTCATTATGTCTCCTGTGACGTGTCCAAAAATAGCCTTTTAATTGTTGCACATCTGTCATCTGTCATCATCTGACATCTGCTGTGGAACAGGTACAGAACTGTCTAATTTACGTCAGCATTGTTTGCATTGCAGCTATTAGCAATGTGGCTAATCGCGATTAGCATAATTTTGATCTTTTAAGCCAGTTGAATTTTGCATTTGGATTACCAACCAGCCATTTTCTGTTTTTTTATTAGTCTGCGATGTTTGTATTAGACATAGCTGACAGGGCAGCAACTTGCCTTGACAAAAAACCTGCAGGAATCTTTTATTAATTTGGGACTGAAGTACCTTACATAAAGAATATAGAATATAGAACACAAAGACTGTAGCCGTGTTGGGAAGAGCTGGAGTCCTACAGAGGAGCTGTTTGGACATGAGGAGCCTATATTAAAGACTGTAGCCGTGTTGGGAAGAGCTGGAGTCCTACAGAGGAGCTGTTTGGACATGAGGAGCCTATATTAAAGACTGTAGCCGTGTTGGGAAGAGCTGGAGTCCTACAGAGGAGCTGTTTGGACATGAGGAGCCTATATTAAAGACTGTAGCCGTGTTGGGAAGAGCTGGAGTCCTACAGAGGAGCTGTTTGGACATGAGGAGCCTATATTAAAGAATAGTCTTCCCAGCATTCCCATGCTAGTGATGCTCCAAAATTGACTAAAATCTTAAAATGTGTGGGCCTACTCAGTATCTAAACCGCAGTCGCAGGGGGATAATGTGTGGGCCTACTCAGTATCTAAACCGCAGTCGCAGGGGGATAATGTGTGGGCCTACTCAGTATCTAAACCGCAGTCGCAGGGGGATTAGTTGCAGTTCTCTTGCAAAAATGCACTAAATAGAAGGTTGCCCTGGATGTGCTGTCAAGACTTCAGTGCCCAAACATTACTACATAGAAGTGTCTTAAAGACTCTTTAACATGACTCCAGAGAAGTGTCTTAAAGACTCTAACATGACTCCAGAGAAGTGTCTTAAAGACTCTAACATGACTCCAGAGAAGTGTCTTAAAGACTCTAACATGACTCCAGAGAAGTGTCTTAAAGACTCTTTAACATGACTACAGAGAAGTGTCTTAAAGACTCTAACATGACTCCAGAGAAGTGTCTTAAAGACTCTAACATGACTCCAGAGAAGTGTCTTAGAGACTCTTTAACATGACTCCAGAGAAGTGTCTTAAAGACTCTAACATGACTCCAGAGAAGTGTCTTAAAGACTCTAACATGACTCCAGAGAAGTGTCTTAAAGACTCTTTAACATGACTACAGAGAAGTGTCTTAAAGACTCTAACATGACTCCAGAGAAGTGTCTTAAAGACTCTAACATGACTCCAGAGAAGTGTCTTAAAGACTCTAACATGACTCCAGAGAAGTGTCTTAAAGACTCTTTAACATGACTACAGAGAAGTGTCTTAAAGACTCTTATAGTTGTTGTTGGCTGTACATATATGCTCAAGGTAGGATGGTTTGCCAAGATGGTGATGGTGCAGCAACTTTGACACAAAGTAAAGCCCTGTCAGTGACCATATTACGGCTCAACCTCCAGAAGAGGCTCTGTATTGGATGCCCCTAATACACCGGCCCGCAGCCTCTACACTGCACACCTCGACACACTGACACCCGCCTAGCTCAGAGGCTCTGTCTTTTTTGAACACATGTGCGTTTGCATCCCTGGTAATATGGTGGAAAAATGCCAGATCATTGCCAAGGTCGCCCCAGGGTCACTCACCATCAGCGAAGTGTTGCAATGTTATTGAATAGTAATGCAGAATTATCTCAAGAAAAAGCTTAGTGTACAAAACTCAAACTGAGCTGCTTTGACCGATCTGCCTCGCTGAGACAACAGTTTTCTCAGAGGTTTCTGGTCACCACATCATTCTTTCCCATTTTCCTTGAGAACTTGTTCTCTAACTACACACTCACCTCTGATTGGCCTATTTAGTGAACCTCACAAAGGTTTGGCTGGGCGCATTTCATCTGTGGGTTTTTTGTGTTTTTTTACAACAAGGTATTTGCTACAGTGCTGTGCATTTGGCCTTTAAAAGTACATGGGTTATAATCTTGTCTGCTTCATAGAGTGTATCAGAGTGGCTGTGTCTAAACGGGCCCCATAAATTTGTTGCCTGCTAATTTAGGAATGGCTCTGACGTTTTTATGGATATGACCTGGACAAAAGAAATTCACACACATACTCACTCACTCACACACACACACACACACACACACACACACACACACACACACACACACACAGAGCTTCCAAATGAGAGACCGTATATACTGTCAAATAAAGAAAGATACACACACGGATGTAGAGATGCAGTTCTCTCTCTCTCTTACACACACACAAACATGCAATAATCTACCTGATTGAGATCCCACAAATCAGTTACATACACTCTTTTATTTTGCACACACAAGATTAAGAATGTGATTGATATGATCAATATTAATATTGACATTATTACTATTTTTGTTCTTAAGTCACTCATTTAAATAGGTCCAAGTAATTTCATATCGCATTACTGGAATATTCATTTTTTCTACAAAATTATCAGACATGCAATATCTGACACAATGGCCCCCATAATATTTTGGAAAAACAAATCACATTGTCTTTCATTTAAAGGCACACCAGACTGCGTTTTTTGACCTCCAGAAAGCCCCCTACAGACGCCGATTTGTTTCAATCAATAAATAACTAGCAACATTGTACATTTTCACCAATCCATGTGAATTTCTTTACAGAGAATAGGAGCCAACGATGAGAGGCTGGTGATAAACTCGCCAATTAAGATCCTGCAAGGGAATAACCGTGGAATTTATGCTAGAGGTGGCTGAGAGAGTCTTCATCCACCCCATAATAAGCCATTTCATCATCAAAGTGACTATGGTAAATTAACCTAAAA
>PYXC01000949.1:632500-640000 GCA_015244755.2 Tenualosa ilisha | reverse complement strand
ACACACACACACGATGAGACATTCCTACGGCCTTGAGTTAGGCGGCGGATCCCAGAGTGGCTGTCTTATGTAAGCAGGATCAGCTGAGGTTATTTTGGTGGAGACCTTGGCCCTGTGTGGTGGGCTAGAGTTTCTGTTTGCGTTCCGTGGGAGTACACAACACAGACGGCCTGTCCATTCTGTCCATTCTGTCCGTTCGGTCTCTGCTTTGCGCCAGACTCTTTCATCAGCCCTCCTGATTGTGTAAACCCTGAACCCCCAGTTCTGCCCTGCAGGTCAAACTCTTTTCCACTGGCCACTGGTGCCCCCAACGCTGAGTTCATCTACAACAACAGGTGTCAATCCCAGCACCCCGGAGTGCCGCCACCCCTGTCGACAGCTTTGACAGACAGATGAGCTCTGTTGCTATGGCTGTCGGGAAGGCTGGACGTGCCTACCAAACAAAGTGCGTCAGATTCCCAAAATGGATTCCAGTCAGTGCTGTATATGTTCCAGGCCTCACGGCCCAGTTTAGCTGGCCCTGGGGCCCAGTTTAAGGGTCATCTGTGGCAGACCTCTCTGAGGCTAATGGGGTGGAGGAGACTGCACATTCACTCACATCAACATGGCTATACACTGGCATGGTGCATCTCTCTGAGAACAGCATGTGATGAAATGTCTTTAAGCAGTCATTTGCCATGCTCTATGCTATTTACAACTCAAATGCCCAAAACCCCTCTGTGAAGTGGCTTTCATCCTTGCTGACTCCATCTCTTCAGCATGTCCTTCCAAAAACTAGCTCTTATAACACAGACAAGTCCTCAGACCTCCCACCCTCTTAGATGAATACTCAAAGGACAGAGCTGCACTGTAATGAGTTTCAGGAGCCTCTCTCAGACTGGGCAGCATGGTGCCAGGTTAAAAGAGCCTCTCAGACTCGGTGGGACATGTCAAGTTAAAGTGGCCTCTCTCAGACTCAGCAGCATGGTATCAGGTTAAAGGAGCCACTCAAACTGGGCAGAATGGTGTGGGGTCAGGTTAAAGTAGCCTCTCAAACTGGGCCGCATGGTGCCAGGTTAAAGCAGCCACTCAAACTAGGTGGGACATGTCAAGTTAAAGAAGCCTCTTTCAAATTGTGCAGCATGGTGCCAAGTTTAAACTGAGCAGGATGGTGCCAGGATAAAAGACACACTTTCAAACAGAGCAGAATAGTGCCATGTTAAAGGGGCCCTTCTCAGACTGGGGTGGTTCCAAGTTCTAGAAGCGTCCCTCAAATTGAGTGCTTATGGCCTTGGTGAGCCACTAAGTGAGATGTTGCATGGTGTGGTTGTGTCACAGCAGCACTGGTTCTGCAGTGGAGCTCCAGTGGATGTCAAGCTCTCCCTTTTCCCTTTTTCCAGCGCATCCTTGTCTCCTCTCTCCCATCCCTCTGCAAGGCCTCCCTGGGCCTCTCAGTCCTCACTGGTCCAGTTGGTGGTGGGTGAGGGCGTGAGGCTGCTTTTGCCCACGGTGTGGGACGATCCATTGGGCAGAGCTGTGACGTCCACAGTGGTGTGGTTCAGGGAGGCAGGATCTCCTGGGGGGATCCAGAAGCATTGTCCTGGGTTCCAAAAGGCATCACCGTGGAGACAGTGGTGTCCATGCGACTGACTCGATACATGCTGACCTGGGTCTGGAGGTACCGGGTGGCCTTGAGTTCCAGACTCTTGTAGGAACCTTCTGGAACACATGGACACCAGTAGAATGCCTGCTGGAACCCTGCTCGGAACCTGAAAGAATGTTACAAAGCATTCTTAAAATATTACAGAACATTCTTAAAATGTTCTAAACATCAACCCTTCAGCTGCACCACTATGCAGTGAATCTCAAAAGCATCCTTCCACCTCCCCACTCCCCACACACATACACACACCAAACAACACAAAAGTACACCCACACCTACACATGACAGATAGTCCAGTGTGTAAACTCTCGGAGGTTTGAGAATAGTAGTGAAGTGTTGTGCTGATGGGCCTATTTGCTGGTTAATGAAAAGACAGGCCACTTTGGACAGGCCATTTTGGGCCTGAGCTCCATGCATTATTAGTAGGTCATCTGAGACCCTGTTCTCCTTGATGGCCTCGACCCTCCCACAGTAATTTATGATCAGCTCCACCGATTTCAGCCAATCAATATTACAGGCACATTACACCACAGCCCAGCCAGAGAGGAAATATGCTTTCAGAAGATGATATATACACATACACAAACTCTTCTGTACTGCACACAAATAGGAATCATATTTTAACAGAAGATTCCTCTGCAATAGCTGGTCATTAATCAAGTGAAACTGTGGTTAATTAGCTTGTTTAGAGAGGTTGTTTTCTGCTTGGGGGAGTCGATCAGTGGCAAACACAAACAAGAGCTTCTGTTTAATTAATGAGCCTTTCCTGTTAGTCTGGGTGGGTGTATTATGGGGGATTCTGCCTTGACTTCCCTCTTTGGACAGAGGGGGCAGAGGAGAAGAGAGAGGAGAAAGGGACTCTGGAGTTGTTCAAAACAAATAAATCCCAGCAAAACAATAGATTACACACTTATGCATGTTCTCGTAGAACGACTAGAGAACATTCGTTCATCTTTTCTGTGTTTCTGTGAACTCCATAGGCCACATATAAATCTATGAGGGTTTTTGCAACACTTTAGGGAAATGGTCCACAAACCAAAAGATGTCTGTGAGAGGGACTTAATGAACCCCTTAGGCTTTAATGCTTTCAGGAACCCAACACTGGGCCAGACATAAGACAGATCAGGGCCAAACTAGGACTAGCCACTGATCCCATGCACTGCTCTATAGGACAGAGGAACACGGACACTGGTTTCCATTGCATTTTACTGACTTTTTTCTTTGCCAGTGAATGAGTGTTCTTCAGCCTTGCTGACAATAGTGTGTGTGGTGCACAATGTCAGACATGGTCTTTTTGCAGTCCAAGCAGACACTTCCCTGTTTGTTTTCACCTTTGAGATGTGTGAGTTGTTGATGCGGTCAAACACTGCACTGCTCCCAAAGGGCAGCGTGTTTTTTTAATGAATGTGGTATAATATTAGTCATAATAGGAGTGAATATTGAAGCTTAATTTAATTCCCCCTCTTAATTTAAAAACAAAAACACAGAAGGAAATTCATTTACCACCATTTTTCCTTGGTTCAACGGCACAGTTTAGGGCTCAGTAGCAGATACAATTATCACAATCCACAAGCCTTCCACCAGCAATGCCAAATAAGCAACATTGTTTACCATTAACATCATTCTTCCACAAGCAAAACTAGATAAACATCATTATTGACCATTACCATGATCCTTTCACAAGCAAAACACAATAAACAACATTAGTTCCCATCTCCCACCCAACACAACCACCAGTAATTCCCCCTGACCATCTGCAAAGCCAAAACATGACTGAGGACTAGTTGCAGGCTACTGCTGTTGGTTTTAAGTCTGTGTGTGTGTGTGTGTGTGTGTGTGCTTGTGTGTGCTTGTGTGTGTGTGCAGTTCACTAAAATCAAAAACATGATTGAGGGCTAGTTGCAGGCTACTGCTGATGGTTTTAACACTGTGTGTGTGTATGTGTGTGTGTGTGTGTGTATGTGTGTGTTAGTGTCATATTCTGTGATAACTGACCCTGATACCTGACCACTAACTGCAAAAGAATCAAAGAGAAAAAAGGTAAATGGCTCCTATTTCTTTTGAGATAAGAGTCTAACTAGTACTGTTATGAGATAAGAGTCTAACTAGTACAGTTATGAGATAAGAGTCTAACTAGTACAGTTATGAGATAAGAGTCTAACTAGTACAGTTTGGTCCTGTTGTGCTGTTGTGTGTTTTGCCTTCTCTGTCCTTTTGTTGTGATGAGTTGGTTGGCTGAGAGCATTAGTGTTTGAGACAAGCAGTATGAAGAAACTCTACTGAGAGTCTAAACATGCTGTATGAATAAACTCCACTGGGAGCCTAAAGGTGTTGAGTGGTTCAGGGTGATGAGGTCACAACAGAAGGCAATCACACAGACAGGCAACAACACATGGAGGTGAATCAGGTGAGGTGTTTACACTAATGAGGTAGTAACACAGGTAGGAGGTGAATCAGGTGAGGTGTTTACACTAATGACGCAGTGACACAGGAAAGAGGTGATTCAGGTGAGGTGTTTACACTAATGACGCAGTGACACAGGAAAGAGGTGATTCAGGTGAGGTGTTTGCGTACCTGTCGTTGAGCAGGCAGTAGATGATAGGGTTGTACATGGTGGAGCTCATGGCGAGCCACATGACAGCCAGGTAGACCTGCTGGATGAAACGCTTCTCAGACAGCTGGGGGTAAAACTCATGCAGCAGGAAGTAGGTGTGGTAGGGCAGCCAGCACAGGGCAAAGGTGCACACAACCATTATCATCATCTTCACCACCTGAGAGAGACGAGGTGAGGAGAGACAGAAGAGGACAGAAGAGAGGAGAAGAGGAGAGAGGTAGGGGAGCAGAGGAGGGGGGAGGAGAAGGAAGAGAAAACAGTAAGAGAAGTAGACATTGGGAATGGGACAGAGACAGAGATTGTAATTGGATGGAGAAAGCTAATGGACAGTCAGAATGAAAACTCCACACCACCTGACCCTACCCTGACCTCTGAGACGGACGAGAGAGAGAGTGGACAGGGAGAAAGTGAGCTGACAGAGAGACAGAGAGGGGAGATCCAGGGAGCTGCCACAGCAGAGAGTGTGTTACCTTGTGCCTGGCAGTCAGATGCTGACGGTAGAGTGTGTGTTACTTTGCGTTTGGCGGTGGGCTGGTGGCGGTAGAGAGTGTGTTACCTTGCGTTTGGCAGTAAGCTGTTCACGGTAGCGGTCAGTGCAGTCGCCAGGGATCTCACTGGCCCACAGGTTGAGTCCCACTACCAGGTAGGCCACAGCCATGATGACCAGCGGGAGGAAGTAGATGAGGATCATCACACAGATCTGATAGCTGAGAGAGAAAAGGAGAATGGTGAGGGAAGGAGAGGAAGAGAGCAAGGGAAATGAGTGGAGAGGAGGGATGAGAATGGAGAGAACAGAAGAGATGGAGAGAGGGGAGAAGGACAGGAGAGGGAGAGAAAGGTAAACAGGAGGAAGCGAGAGATGGAGAAAGTGATAGAGAGAGAGTGTGAAAAGAGCGAGGAGTAGGCTTGTCAGTGCTCTGTTGAGAAACTCAAGAGCAGCAGGGACAGGAGCTCCGCTCTCAGATGCCGCTAGCGCTAATCACAGAGCTGGCAAACAGCTAGCCTGTGTGGCTGTACAAACAGCTAGCCTGTGTGGCAGTACAAACAGCTAGCCTGTGTGGCAGTACAAACAGCTAGCCTGTGTGGCAGTACAAACAGCTAGCCTGTGTGGCAGTACAAACAGCTAGCCTGTGTGGCAGTACAAACAGCTAGCCTGTGTGGCAGTACAAA
Source organism: Tenualosa ilisha (assembly GCA_015244755.2). Classification (NCBI taxonomy): domain Eukaryota; kingdom Metazoa; phylum Chordata; class Actinopteri; order Clupeiformes; family Clupeidae; genus Tenualosa; species Tenualosa ilisha. The sequence continues at coordinate 634,574 of PYXC01000949.1, read as the reverse complement.
CAGCTAGCCTGTGTGGCAGTACAAACAGCTAGCCTGTGTGGCAGTACAAACAGCTAGCCTGTGTGGCAGTACAAACAGCTAGCCTGTGTGGCTGTACAAACAGCTAGCCTGTGTGGCAGTACAAACAGCTAGCCTGTGTGGCAGTACAAACAGCTAGCCTGTGTGGCAGTACAAACAGCTAGCCTGTGTGGCAGTACAAACAGCTAGCCTGTGTGGCAGTACAAACAGCTGTGTGGCAGTACAAACAGCTAGCCTGTGTGGCAGTACAAACAGCTAGCCTGTGTGGCAGTACAAACAGCTAGCCTGTGTGGCAGAAGAAACAGCTAGCCTGTGTGGCAGTACAAACAGCTAGCCTGTGTGGCTGTACAAACAGCTAGCCTGTGTGGCAGTACAAACAGCTAGCCTGTGTGGCAGTACAAACAGCTAGCCTGTGTGGCAGTACAAACAGCTAGCCTGTGTGGCTGTACAAACAGCTAGCCTGTGTGGCAGTACATAATTGTTTCCCACAAGGCAATTTAAACACACAGCATTATCAGGCTGGCCACACACAAGCCCAACAAAACACATTGTCCTCCCTCCCCCACCAGTCACCACCCACAAGTACACAAGCCCCTCTCCAGAGTGTCTGAAAGGTAGATGCTGCATCCAGGTGGAGCAAACTCAGTACAACGTTAGAGTGAGAGAACCTACGAACCAGACTCTAGACCTGAGTCTCTTAGACTAGACTCTAGACCTGAGTCTCAGACCAGACTCTAGTCCTGAATCTATAGCATATCAACTTTGAACACTGAAAAAAGAGAATTCTCCCAGAATCCCCACCCAAAATACTGGAAAACTAGAGCAGCTTCCTATTTGCATTCCTCTGCTAATAGCAGGTTACGGCCAGGAAATAAAACTGCTATTATTTGTTTACTTTTAGTTTACTTAGACGGGAAGACAGTAGGAAATGTGGTCAAATGGGGGAGTTTCTCGGGGAAACGGGAGGTCAACAGGTATGCTCTCGAGTCACCTGTCCGTGACCTGAGAGTGTGTTGGGGGAGTGTGTGTGTTAGATGGCCTGAGAGTGTGTTGTGGGAGTGTGTGTGTTAGATGGCCTGAGAGTGTGTTGGGGGAGTGTGTGTGTTAGATGGCCTGAGAGTGTGTTGTGGGAGTGTGTGTGTTAGATGGCCTGAGAGTGTGTTGTGGGAGTGTGTGTGTTAGATGGCCTGAGAGTGTGTTGTGGGAGTGTGTTTAATCTATACTACAGCTTGTCTACTACACCAGGGCTTCTGTGATTGTTGTATGAAAACTGAGTTGTGATTGTTGTATGAAAACTGAGTTGTGATTGTTGTATGAAAACTGAGTTGTGATTGTTGTATGAAAACTGAGCTGTGATTGTTGTATGAAAACTGAGCTGTGATTGTTGTATGAAAACTGAGTTGTGATTGCTGTATGAAAACTGAGTTGTGTGTTTTGAGGAAAGTGTGTTTCCAGATGTGTGTTTTAGCAGTTGTAGAGATCTACTGTCTATAGTGCTGTCCATTTTTCTTTAGCAAAGAGTCTTAAGCTTGTAGCTATCTCCATTGATGACACACACAGACACACATACACACACACATGCACACATACACACACACACACACACACACACACATACTCATTCACACAAACACACTCACACACACACACACGTTTAGCGGGGATGTAGAAAAGGTAAAGGTTCAGATGCTTTAGTTGCCTCATGGGCCCTGAAGGCCCTTTGCACTGAGCTGAGGGTGTCTTGGACATAAAGGGCTCAGAGTCACTGTGAAGGGCATGTATTGTACATCTGAAGGGCAGGCCGGAGTCGACCGCTCTGCTCTTTCAAGCCTCTTTTAAAAGCACACACACAGCAGCCTCCTCTTTTTGCTAATAGTTTTAAGAAATACACTTGGGTTCAGTCAACAGGACTCACACTGATTAACTGTATCAGTGCATATGCAGCAGAGCAAACACAATACAGGAACCTCAATACCCAAGACCAGTACACAGAACACAGTAATCCCAATACAGGAACCCTGACCAGATTATAGTAATCTAAGAACAGACTACAGTA
>PYXC01000949.1:587500-630000 GCA_015244755.2 Tenualosa ilisha | reverse complement strand
TCAAACTGACTTGGAAGAATATCACATTTAAAGATGTTGCGCTGTAGGGAGCTGAACTGACAGGTGATTCAGTATTTATAGATCTTGGTCTGTAATGAGTTGGTCTGAAATGTGATTCAGTATTTAAAGATCTTAGGCTGTAATGATTTGGTCTGAAAGGTGATTCAGTATTTACTGTAAAGATCTTGGGCTGTAGTGATTTGGTCTGAAAGGTGATTCAGTATTTACTGTAAAGATCTTGGGCTGTAGTGATTTGGTCTGAAAGGTGATTCAGTATTTACTGTAAAGATCTTGGGCTGTAGTGATTTGGTCTGAAAGGTGATTCAGTATTTACTGTAAAGATCTTGGGCTGTAGTGATCTGGTCTGAAAGGTGATTCAGTATTTACTGTAAAGATTTTGGGCTGTAGTGATTTGGTCTGAAAGGTGATTCAGTATTTACTGTAAAGATCTTGGGCTGTAGTGATTTGGTCTGAAAGGTGATTCAGTATTTACTGTAAAGATCTTGGGCTGTAGTGATCTGGTCTGAAAGGTGATTCAGTATTTACTGTAAAGATCTTGGGCTGTAGTGATTTGGTCTGAAAGGTGATTCAGTATTTACTGTAAAGATCTTGGGCTGTAGTGATCTGGTCTGAAAGGTGATTCAGTATTTACTGTAAAGATCTTGGGCTGTAGTGATCTGGTCTAAAAGGTGGCTTAGTATGTCAGGATCTTGGACAGAATCAAGGACAGTCATCATGATTATTGGGAAATTCAGTCAATGAGCAAGAACTATATGTGAGGTGCTGAGGAGAGCCATATGGTGTGTGTGTGTGTGCAGTGATAACCCTCTCCTTTGATTCAAAAGTGATTATGAACAGCACAGCTAGCACACCTGAGAGACCAAAAGACTGAGACATCATCCCTAGCTGTAGGGTGAAAAGGTCAAATACAGCATGTCTCTTCAAGCTAGACAGTCTTTCTTCTCCATCATCAACAGGAATATGAACAATGCTTGTGTACTGTTTACAACAGTTGAGAAGCTAACTAATCCCTCGGCACAATTAACACCTAAACACCTTCTCTCAGTTAAGAAATTCACTGAGTTTGCATCTTTCTTCAAGGAAAAAATTGATAAAATAAGACAGAATAACATCTCAGCTGCAAATAACTCAAAATCTTCAACCACCAGTGACACAGAAAGAGAATTTCAACACAATGACAGTCACAATGTCAGTAGTCTGATTGATTTTGCGAGTCTTGAAAAAACTGTACAAAATCTCAGCTCTTCAACATCTGAATTAGACCCACTGAATTAGCCCCCGTGATTTTGTCCACCAACTTTTTCAAGTCTGTTCTTCACCTCATAACTGCTGATGTGCTTCAAATGATTCTGTAGAGACTGGCAATTTTCCTGTGTCCCTGAAAAGAGCAGCTGCTGCTCTCCTCAGTGCAGCTGCTACATTGACTTGAACACTGGGTTGGGTTCACTGGTATAGCTATCAACTTGTTAAAGTCCTATTTACAAGACAGAAGTTTCTATGTTGCCATTGAAAATTATACCTCAACATCGATGTCCTTGACCGATGGTGTCCCCCAGGGATTGATCCTTGGACCATTACTATTCACCCTTTATATGCTCCCACTTGGACAAATGATCAAGGACAAGTCCCCTATTATTGCTATGCTGATGACAACCAAATTTACTCTGCTCTATCACCTAATGATTATGCCCCCCTTGAATGTCTTTATCAGTGTAGTGACCAAATCAACAAGTGGATGTCACAAATTTTTTTTCAGCTGAACACAGATAAAACAAAAGAAGTAATTCTATTTGGGAAAAAGGATGAAAGACTCAGAATTTCCACTAGTCTTGACCCAAAGGGGATTAAAACAAAAGATACTGTTAACAATCTTAGTGTTTTTTTATTGACAGCGAGCTAACCAATCACATGTAACCAATCTCCAAGTCAGCATTTTATCACCTAAGAAACATTGCCAAACTAAGAGGACTTCTGTCAAAAAATGATTTAGAAAAACTAAGCCATGCCTTTATTTCCAGTAGCCTTTTCAAAGGCCTTACCAGAAAAAGACTATCAAACAGCTTCAGCTGATTCAAAATGCAGCAGCTAGGGTCCTCACAAGAACAAAAAAACAGAGCACATTAGTCCAATTTTAAGGTCTCTTCACTGGCTCCAGTAAGCTTTAAAGCACTGTTGACTTTAAAGCACTGTTGCTTGTATACAAGTCTCCTAATGGGACAGGGCCTAATTACCTCTCTGATATGTTTCAGCAATATAACCCACAAAAAATAGCTCATTGTTAGAACAAAATGTGGTGAAGCAGCCTTTAGCTACTATGCTCAGCTATGGAATCAAGTCCCACAGAACATCAAAAAGGCTCCTCCTGTTGGCAGTTTCAAATATAGACCCAAAACCAAGCTGTTCTCAGATGCTTTTTGCTAACTACTTTTTTAAAAAAATTGAATCTTTTATTATATCTATATCTATAACTCTTTTACTTAATTTTATCACTTTATTTCGACTGTTTTTCATCGGATGACTTTATTGGCACTATTGTTGTCATCCATCTCATTTATTACTTAACTTCCTTTCATTACTTTATATTTATCACCCATGTTTTATTTGCACTCTCTATTTTCACTCTCTTTTTTCATTTAATGTCATTTTATTTTCTCTTATTCTCTATTTTTGCCTTTATCCTTGTAAAGCACCTTGAACTGCCTTGTCCTTTTGGACGTGTGCGAGCTCTGTTTTTTTCTGCAGAAAAGGTGCTTCCACAAGTGACATGGGGTGTCACAGTTTGTCAGGTAAAATGGGCTCACTGACATACAGTAGCTGGTTGTGGTTGCTCTGGACGTAACTCAAGTCTTAGTTGTTCCAGCAATTATTTTGTATTTACTTGTTTTAACATTAAAACCCACAATTGCACTACTTACAGTCAGAAGACCTAGCTGTTACGCCGACTGTTTCCACTGACAGGGTCAGTGAAGTTTGACTCGGAATTAAACCAGCTCTTCCAGCTCTTGGAAAAGGGAGATTGCTGGTCTCTGTGTTTAGTTGTTAAACACGTTTAACACGTGCGGATTTGGTCCGACGTGGGGTTGTTCTTTTGCACTGAAAGGTGGTTCATCAGTGGTCTACAGCAACCCGATTGTCTTAAAATTATGTTTATATATTTCATTAATTTTAGTCAGTTTACTTTTTTTCCCTCAATCATTTGATTTGATTTGATTTCTGTTATTCACTGTTCTTTGCCTTTGTCTTTGTAAAGCACAAACTGCCTCTGTGTATAAAATGCGCAATAAAAAATAAACTCGCCTTGCCATTCGATTAATGAGCTGTTATTCTGTGGAACAAAATGGAAAAACAATCTCCTCTTTGGATAAATATACTTACGTCAGTTTGAAATCCCATATCTTGTATTCGGGCCACTCTATGAAGCACACGACGCGTCCGGGAAATTCGGCAGTGGTGGAGTAGAAGTACTGTGGGAAAGCGAGGAGTAGAGCCAAGACCCAAATCACCCCGATGACTACCTTGGTCTCCGCGGAGGAGAGGCGCTGCTGAAGCGGGTGGATAATGGCCATATACCTGTGGGAGAACCGGAGAACCGGCGCCGGAGGAGAGGAAAAATGTTTAGCACGCGCTGACCTTGCAACTTTTCTACTGCAGAGAGGAATGGCATTTTGCTATTATTATTATTTTTTTTTTTGCTGCGCTCTGAAAATAAGATGTAGTAAAAGAGTTTCTCAGGCGGAGGCCTTGATGCCATATGCATCTCTTCCAGTAAGAATGTGTCGTGCGCAATGCGCAGCGCTAAGGTTTAAATGCATTAATTTAAGTGAAAGTCTAGCTCAACAGGTGCTGATAACCCTATCCTGCTATACTGTCCTTTGGGACAGTGATGAGACCTCACAAATCGACATTACTCTTTTATTGCATGACCAAAGCTTTTGACATTTTTTGACAGCTTTTGAAGGCTATCTGTCAGGACTTTGATCTGCACCAACTTTGATCCACACTTAATAAGGCCAATTAGTTGGCCAAGCTGCTGTGGCAAATCACAACGACACTGTCTCGACAAACGGAGAGAGCGAGACATTGTCTGTTTCTGTAAATAAGCGTGGAGTCCCAAACCTGGCCATGAAGAGATCAGCGCTCTTTGAGCAGCTCACTAGAGCGCGCTTACTTTTCGACACTACGGCCGCCCGTAATCCACTTCTGCATCCTTGCACTTTTACCAGGCTCCCAATCTACCCATTTCATTCTGGGAAAGGTTTTAGACGTCTGTTCTATACTATTATTATTGTTATGATATTGGGTCAGTATGTATAAGTACCACCCATGGGTTATTCAAGATTCAAGTGTATAGCCAACGAAACCACTGTGCCTTATGTGGGCGATCATCACTGCCACACACGGCTTTATCCCAGTTGGTATTTTCACTTCGCATTCCACTCTACAAGTCACATCACACCCCCAAAGCGCGTTTATTCATTTGGTGTAAGTGTCACATCTGAAAATCATACTCACCTATCCAGGGCTATTGCGGTCATTGAGTAAATACTCGCAAAGACTGCGGCAATTGGGAAGAAGTTATGGAACCGGCAGTATCCCAGTCCGAAATACCACTCATTGTGCACCGCGTACACGAAGTTTATCACGGTGTTGAAGGCTGACATTGATGCCTCAGCGAAAGCCAGATTCACCAAAAAATAATTGGTAACTGTCCTCATTCGCTTGTGCGCAAGAATGATCCAAATCACCACAATATTTCCAACCACGGACACGATGACTATACTGCAGTAAGCTATCGCCCAAATCACAATCTGCCAGACAGGCTGAACAAACTGATTTGAATAATCCGTGAAGTTGTAAGAGACATCTTCCATGGTATCGGATGGGTCATCCGTTGTGGTGTAAAGTGGATCCATGTTCAAGACTGAAACGTTTCTTAGCCAGATGTTAACCACAGTTTCAGTGCTTAGAGTTTGACTAAATGAAGCTGCATACAAAAAGCCGCAGAGCTCCTCTTTGAAATCGGTAGTAGTGTAAAGGTCTAAACACTTTGGTCAGCATGCGCCGTGCGTACGCTGCTGCTCGGTGGAGACGTGAGTGCGCGCAGCGGTCCGCTATTCAGGCACGCACGACTCTAACATTTTTAGCGCATGACATGACTGCTTAGCCCCTGCACAGAGAGAACAAGAGAGAGAGAGAGAGTCATTTCAGACTTTTAACGAAGGATATGCTCATCTTAGAGTAAATAGTTCAACCTGCGCACTATTTTTATTTATTTACTTATGTATTTATTAAGAAGGAATGTGTTTATAATGTAATGATTATAAATAACATTTAATATATCTTGTTAAAATGTTTGAGCTGTTGATGTTGATCATATTTTGGCCATGTTATTGTCTCTCCATTCAGCTTCTTGTACACACCCTAACATCTTGCCTTGTAGGAGCCCTAACACCTTGCCTTGTAGGAACTAAATTTGACAAATGTCCATCTCCCTTGCATTGTCTCCCTGTAGAAGAGCCTGTTTACCTCCACATGCCTGAAACATTAGGTCATAATAGGTAACATCCCATTTACCTCCACACTCCTGAAACAGTAGGTCATAATAGATAACCCCCATTTACCTCCACACTCCTGAAACAGTAGGTCATACTAGATAACCCCTATTTACTCCACACTCCTGAAACAGTAGGTCATACTAGATAACCCCATTTACCTCCACACTCCTGAAACAGTAGGTCATACTAGATAACCCCCATTTTCTCCTCTCAAATAATTCCAGTGCACTTCTTGAGAATTTGCTGCAGGTGAAATTTGGATAAATGGGGCAGCAGCAATCAATACTGGAGGGGGGGGGCAAACCATCAGGCAACCGTCAGGTCAGGCAAACCATCTACAGGCTGAATATTTCTCATGAAAAATGTAGATAAGTGTAAATAGTAAATGTTGAATATAATCCTTCTGAATTGAGAGACGATAAAGATATCTATCTTGATATCTATGAGTCCTATCAGGCCACAGGCCAGGCTGGCTTATAGTCCCACCGCATTCTAATCCAAACTGTAACCAGAAGCCTATAACATTAAATATTACATTCACATTCAGCAAGGCCAGAGCTCTCAAAGAAGTTGGTTTTGTTGGGAGCTGTGTGTGTGTGTGTGTGTGTGTGTGTGTGTGTGTGTGTGTGTGGAGGGGGGGTTGAGGGTAACTGGCCCGCAGCCTATGCGACATATAACTTCAATGTATGTTGGAATGTTTACTTTCCTAAGCTGTTACGTTGTCAATGTATGTTGGAATGTTTACTTTCCTAAGCTGTTACGTTGTCTTTGGCAGCTGGCTGACATCCTGTAGTGATTCATTTTCATGAGAAAAGGCATGAATAGCAAACAGAATATCCTAACAATGCTGATATCCTCCAGAGAAGGTGTTTACATCCACTGCTAGGATACCGACCCACAAAAGGCCCTTTCTCTGTCCTCGCACAGAGGGCTACAGAGTCTGGTGCAGTGCAGAAACCTGTTGGAAAAACACAAACACAAGACAAACAGGCAGCCAGACTTCCAGGCTGATAAGAGCCTGCAGGGACACTCACTCATCCTCCAGCCTGACGCAGGTCACCCCCCTGGCACAGAGACACAGACTGGTCTGGAGCTCGGGGTGATACACACAGCTTTGAGCATCACTGAAACTGGAAGTCTGGCTGCCTGTTTGTCTGGTGTTTGGTGCTCCAAGACTCCGCATGGGACCGGGGTGGGTATTCCTTCCTCTTTTCAGCTTTAAGAAATCCCACAATCCCACATGAAGCATTTGTACTCTTTGTTACATGAAAAAGAAGTTGTTTAGTTTTAGCATAACAATTGTCACACTGCAAAGATACACAACATCCAATAGTTGTTCTTAATTCACTAGTTTCTATGACCAATTACACTTAGGCTACTTCTCACAATCTCCACCATTCTTGTGGATTAACTCTAGTCCCTACAGATGGCTCCACCAATACTAAACATCATGTGCTTGCGAATGGGTTCACAAGTATCAAACATCATGTGTCTGGGAGCTTTGCAGATCTGTGAGAGTGGTTGCCTGGTGTCATCCATGCTACGCTAACAGACATCTGTATGTGAATGCTAGCATTCCAGTAGGGCTGGGTCACTCATTAAAAAAGAATCGAAATTGACATTCAGAACAGCATTGAATTTGAACATTTAAAAATGTTCTCTCCGGTGTTTACTTCAATTCTTTTAAAGTCATACACTCACATACTCCAAACACACTCACTCTTTTGGAATCATACACTCACACACTCCAGACACGCTCACTCTTTTGGAATCATACACTTACATACTCCAAACACGCTCACTCTTTTGGAATCATACACTCACACACTCCAGACACGCTCACTCTTTTGGAATCGTAGACTCACACACTCCAAACACACTCACTCTTTTGGAATCATACACTCACATACTCCAAACACGCTCACTCTTTTGGAATCATACACTCACATACTCCAAACACTCTCACTCTTTTGGAATCGTAGACTCACACACTCCAAACACGCTCACTCTTTTGGAATCATACACTCACATACTCCAAACACGCTCACTCTATTGGAATCGTAGACTCACATACTCCAAACACGCTCACTCTTTTGGAATCATAGACTCACATACTCCAAACACGCTCACTCTTTTGGAATCATAGACTCACATACTCCAAACAAGCTCACTCTATTGGAATCGTAGACTCACATACTCCAAACACTCTCACTCTTTTGGAATCATAGACTCACATACTCCAAACACGCTCACTCTTTTGGAATCATACACTCACATACTCCAGACACGCTCACTCTTTTGGAATCATAGACTCACATACTCCAAACACGCTCACTCTTTTGGAATCATAGACTCACATACTCCAAACAAGCTCACTCTATTGGAATCGTAGACTCACATACTCCAAACACTCTCACTCTTTTGGAATCATAGACTCACATACTCCAAACACGCTCACTCTTTTGGAATCATAGACTCACATACTCCAAACACGCTCACTCTTTTGGAATCGTAGACTCACATACTCCAAACAAGCTCACTCTATTGGAATCGTAGACTCACATACTCCAAACACTCTCACTCTTTTGGAATCATAGACTCACATACTCCAAAACGCTCACTCTTTTGGAATCATAGACTCACATACTCCAAACACGCTCACTCTTTTGGAATCATAGACTCACATACTCCAAACACTCTCACTCTTTTGGAATCGTAGACTCACACACTCCAAACACTCTCACTCTTTTGGAATCATAGACTCACACACTCCAAACACGCTCACTCTTTTGGAAAGCTTCATTAGAAAAAATCTCCCATTTCAAATACTGAGCAGATTTAAAGTACAAACCTTGTCCTTGAACTATGAAGCCTAAAAAGTTTGTTAATTGCAATCAAGCTAAAATGTTCAGTTAAGCATGATTTTGATTTGAGGTCATAATAACCCAAGCCTGTGAGTAAACCTGTGGTTTAATTCTGGTAAAACCTCTGCGTCTGCTGAACTGCCTAATGCCTCATTAATGTTGCCCACTGGTTTGTGTTTGGCTTGTGTGTCGGGGAGCTGAGAAGGCACCTTGAGGAGCGGTCATCAGTGGTGGCACTGGACCCACTACCACTGAGCTTTGCTATGTTCTAGACAGCTGCTGACTTGAGAACAGACTCATCCCACCACGGACCCAGAGCAGGAGGGTTTTAACCAAACACCGCTGACCTCCAAGTCCTTCTGGTGAGGATCATCAGAGGTGAAAAAGCACCTGCAGTGTAAACAAACTATAGGCCTCCATTATACATTATGCATAAACTATACAGCAATTAGGCCTACATGCAGTGAGACATTTGGCTACTGTATACGCTGACTGAGAACATCAGATTCACTTGGAAAATCACTGAAACAGAAACTATACAAATAAACAATATTTTTTAAGGTGCCCTGCAATACACCCATTGGGTTTCAGGGAGACGGGGGAAACCATATTAAACTCATATAGACCCATCATATTTCGTAGAACACAAACTCATATAGACATATCATATTTCATAGAACACAAACTCATACAGACCTACTGTATCATATTTCAAAAAGGTTTTGTGTGGCAGGGCTCCTTTGATGTGTAATCTGGGAAATACAGCTCGGTAACATAGTGTCGCCCACTGGAGAACCAATGAGCAAAACTGCACCGGACAGCCAGCTTGGCCTCCAAAGGGCCACCGCCTCTTGCGATCAGGGTGTCTGTACTACAGAGTAGTACGTTTTCCATATAACCCCATACAATGCACGTCAGTCATCATATTGATTTCAGTTCTTCTGCTCTATTCAGACTCTTTCTCAACACTCACAAATCTGAAGCATTTGCCATTTGGCAAGGCATAGGTCTACTAGCAGATGTATACAACAGATTGGACAGCAGAGGGTGATTATGTACTGCGTTTCCCCTTAGTAACAATTCAATGAACATAATGGCTAATGGCTAGAGATGTTTGATGCACCTGCATCTGCCTTCACATGGCCATCAGATGCAAGGCTGACTGAGCTGGCACAAGCTCCAGAATTTACTTGGTTACACTTGGCACTTTACTGTGGCACTGGTGTCACGGGGTGACTAAACCACAGTGGCATTTCGCTTGATGGGCGTGTGCTGTGGTTCCCAGTGGGACACGCTATACTGTTGCGCCAAGATGGCCGCCCCCTGAGTGACTGTTGTTTACTGATGAACCTCAGCTGCATGGTTAATTGGTGATTGGGGCACTGGTGGTTAGCTGGGCTATTTAATGCCTCCTTCATTCATTGGAGGGGGGGACACTGAACCCAGGCGGTCCCAGAGGGCCACTCTGGGGAGGCCACCAGAAAGGTTGCTGCGGTGAGGACTGCTACGAAGAGTTGGAGCAGAGTCGGATGAGAAGGAACAAGGACCCTATGGGAGCGGCTCCAGAGTTTGCCGTGTTATTGTGCAACAACTGAGAGGGGAAACGTCTACTCCTCCAGCACGACTGGTGTGTGCGGGGCAACGCGTGCTGTGGGCAGACGTAACTACACTCCTGTGACTGTGCTGGGCGCTGTGGAGATTAGAGGGGTGAAATCGTTCACCCCTCGTTAAGATAAGTGGCGTTCCTTCCTTGCAGTCATTCTGCTGTCTGCTGGTTGTATCAGTACTGTGTGTGCCTCTCAAACCCCGTTTCTTTCTGGCATTCTCTCTCTTCATTTGCTCCGCTGTGACACTCCTGACGTATCCTGTGCTGTGTGGACTATTCAGCGCTACGCTGCTCTTCTGGCCTGGAACGGCTGTGGACTTTCCGCGGTGATGCTCCTGACATACCCTTTGCTGTGTGGACTATTCAGCGCGACGCTGCTCCTCTGGCCTGGAACAGCTGTGGACCTTCCGCTGTGGCTAGCTTGTTACTTGCGGGACGGAAACGGAGGGGGGTGCACTCGCCTGGCTCTCCATAAGTTAAGCACTCTTCCCATTTTTTTGTTCGTGCCTTGTCTACGCTGGCCCTCTCGTCCACTGTCTGGTGACTCCTCCCCCCCTTGGCCCTATATTGCCGTCACCCCTGCTTGGTGGCAGGAAAGACTTCTCCGGACACTTTCATCTCTGGCCCACCCCTCTTAGCCGTAGTAGTACTGTGTAGCGCTACTAGCCTAGTGATGGCTGTTGCACAGATCCATTGCATGCAGTGTGGTGTATGTAGCGTGCTGTTGTAATAACCGCTCTTATTTGTGTGTTGTGAGGGTATTTGAAGTGATCACCTTATTGAAACATTGTATGCCGTGTGCTGTTGTATTAACCACCCTTATTGTACGTGGGGAGGGCTTTACTGTAGTGTTGGCTAAGTTTGGAGGAGTGTGTACACCCCCCCCCCCCACCTATCTGAGTAGTTTTTGCCTTTTTTTCCCCAGCTCGCAGTGGACGGCTATTGTGTAGGCTACCCCTGGAATCCAGCTTTTACTAGCTGTTGTGCCACGGGTCGGCTCTGCATTCTGGACTAAAGGGGGAGGCCAGTTGGACTGGACTGGCTTGTCGTGGACTTATGAACATCTCTTTTTTTTATTTTTTTAGATCTATTTAATAAAGTGTGTTTTATAATTGTAATTGTGGTCTCTGGTGATTGATTGGTCTAGTTTGCTCTCTGGTGGTTGTGTAGCATAGTGTGGGTCAACAGCACCCCCGCCCTTGGTTACACTGTGAACACTTGGCACTTTACTGTGGCACTGTGCACACAGAAGGCGGCACTGACAATATGCAGAAGTCTGACCCGAGGTGGACTGTGACAGTATTGGGGTGGACTGTGACAGTATTGGGGTGGACTGTGACAGTATTGAGGTGGACTGTGACAGTATTGAGGTGGACTGTGACAGTATTGGGGTGGACTGTGACAGTATTGAGGTGGACTGTGACAGTATTGAGGTGGACTGTGACAGTATTGGGGTGGACTGTGACAGTATTGAGGTGGACTGTGACAGTATTGAGGTGGACTGTGACAGTATTGGGGTGGACTGTGACAGTATTGAGGTGGACTGTGACAGTATTGAGGTGGACTGTGACAGTATTGGGGTGGACTGTGACAGTATTGAGGTGGACTGTGACAGTATTGGGGTGGACTGTGACAGTATTGAGGTGGACTGTGACAGTATTGGGGTGGACTGTGACAGTATTGAGGTGGACTGTGACAGTATTGAGGTGGACTGTGACAGTATTGGGGTGGACTGTGACAGTATTGAGGTGGACTGTGACAGTATTGAGGTGGACTGTGACAGTATTGAGGTGGACTGTGACCGTATTGAGGTGGACTGTGACAGTATTGGGGTGGACTGTGACGGTACTGACCTGGACAGACAAATGACCTTCACACCTCTCCTTGCAAAGACAAGCTTGGCAATATGGTTCAAGGCCCTGGTGGTTCAGACTTGTGAGGACACTGTGCCTGCCTGTCTAAGACATCTAACACAGCAGTAGGCTAAGTTATGCTAACACCATAAGGGAGAACTGAGAATAGCCCAACGTTACATCATCTGTGTCATCTACAAAAGCGCTTTACGCAGTGGAACATAACGTTAATGCTTCAAAGACATCCTCCATGTTTCCTCTCTGTCTTCCTCTTCAGTTTCATAGTGTTTACTTGGAATCGCTCCCGCAGGGTGCAGGACAAAATGAGAACTCTCTTAAACATGTTTGCTTTCATCTGCAATGCTTAGTAAGTGTTCTGCCATTGTGGAGGTGGAGAGGGACTGTCACCTCGTGAAATAAACATTTAATGAGGATGCTTTCTACTGAGGATATGGAAACAAAGAGAAACGTTTGCCTGCAGGGGAGTGGAGCAGATGAAAGAAAATACTCCTGGCATGCTGGCTTTGCAGTGCAGCACTGATACTGATTCATAAATTGCGTTACTCTGTGTGGATGCCAATAAATAAAGTGTTTGTGTTTAACTGGGCCAAAGGTGCCCTGAGTAGAAACTTGAATATTTGAGCTTGAATATTTTCAGCATATTTCTTTTCTGCAGTTTGGGCACCTGCATGAAGCAGCCTATTGCATGGTTGTAAATGCAAATCATACGTCTGCACCCATTCATGTTCATTCATCACTGAAAGGCCTGGTCCTTTGATTAATTACTAGTCCTGCTGCGTTAGCAGGCAGGGCCAAAGGTCTCTGTAATTTATTAATTTGATTTGTGGCTGTCGAGGGATTCTTTTCTAATTGAGCCACACGCACAGAACACTCATTAGTGGGAATTTTTTTTCTCCTTTCATGAGCCCTAGTGCATGAGTGCATGAGGCACAATAACAAGTGATCCATCTGGGAGGAGTGTTAAGCATGCTGGACTGTCACTGGCGGGGATGAGGATCAAGGCCAGGTATCCTATGCCACTTAACATCTCAAACACACACTCAGCTAAGGGCTCATTTGCATCCAGTCATGTTACCCCCGGCTGCTGGACCACCACTGATGAGCTTCATCAGGAGTAGAAGCAGACATCAGAGCGTCAGACATGAGACAAGTGCTCCAGCAAAATCTTTATCAGGAGTAGAAACATATCAGGAGTAGAAACATATCAGGAGTAGAAACATATCAGGAGTAGAAACACATCAGGAGTAGAAACATATCAGGAGTAGAAACATATCAGGAGTAGAAACATATCAGGAGTAGAAACACATCAGGAGTAGAAACACATCAGGAGTAGAAACACATCAGGAGTAGAAACACATCAGGAGTAGAAACACATCAGGAGTAGAAACACATCAGGAGTACAAACATATCAGGAGTAGAAACATAGCGTCAGACATGATTGGGCTAACTAGCTAACTAGCTTATAGAATCTTTAGTGACTAATGACCAACTAGATGCATAAATGTCATTATACGCTGTGCATTATGTCATTCTGTAGAGAAGTGATAACTCAGTCATGTTGTATGACACTTTAACCTAAGGCTGAAGTAGCACTGGATGGAAGGTAATCCTGTATTTGTTTGTATTCTAAGGTAGTATGAACCACCTTCACTGCTGGAGCGCTTTAGAAATCCTGAGTTTAATCCAGAGCAACATTTTACCGCTTTACAACATTTTTATTATTTTGAATGAAAGATGCCAACAGGGATCTACAGAGGGGAAGTCATACAGCAGTGATGACTGCGTGTGTGTGTGTGTTAGCAGGCAGGGCCAAATTCAGACTCTGTGTGTGTGTGTATATGTGTGTGCATGTGTGTGTGCGTGTGTGTGCATGCATGTATGTGTGTGCATGTATGTGTGTCTGTGAGTCTGTGTGTGTGTGCTTGTGCTAGTGTGCGTGTGCGTGTGCATGCATGTGTGTGTGTGTGCTTGCGCTAGTGTGAGTGTGTGTGTATGTGTAGGTATTTTTTAGGCTGTGGGGGTACACTGGGTTCAAAGGTCACCCTGTATGACATAAATAGTGGGCTATTGCAGAGGTCAGAGGTCAGGATGCATCTGCTCAGACAGTGTGTGCAGCAGGGGGTCACAGCCTGGCCAGTAGAGTCGAGTCATAGGCCACCATGTTTCACCATGGCATGGAGAGCAGTGTTCTGGTTGGCCATAGCCACAGTGTTTATGAGGAATAACCTTCAAACAGTGTCGCCAAGAAGCAGTAGCCAGAGCCTGTTTCTTCCTATTAGTTTTTCTCTGCAGTAGCAGTAATGTTTCTGTTTCAAATCATTCCAGTAATGCCAGAATCCAAAACTGCTGACTATCATCACGACATAACCTACGTTTCTGTGTGGAACCTTCAATCATAATCTAATCATAAGACTAGAAATCTAAAAAAAACAGACAGAAAAAACCCCAGAAATTCTTGAAAAACAGCAGCAGAAAACAGCTATTGCCCCGCAACCTAGTCAGCTGCTGTGATCAGCTAAGATCAGCGCAGTGAAAACTATCTGCAGACATCAAGTAAATGACTGGTGCATCATCCTCTTTCTTTGTGTCCCTCAGTGGCTGCAGGTTGAATCAGTGTTCTGCTGCTGTTTGTCTGTTCTGCTCCTGTTCTGCCAGTATTCTATGAAAGTCTGCATGTTCTATTAGTGTCAGTCACTGTTCTATGACCATCTGTATGTTCTGCTCATGTTCTGTCAGTGTTACTCACTGTTCAATGGCTATCTGTATGTTCTGTCCACGTTCTATCAGTGTTCTGCTGCAGTCTGAATGTTCTGTCCATGTTCTATCAGTGCTCTGCTGCAGCTGAATGTTCTGCCCATGTTCTATCAGTATTCTGCTACAGTCTCGATGTTCTCAGTCTCTCTCAATCCCCTGCTGTCTTGCTGCTTGTGGTCTGGTGGCTCTAACCCAATTTGCCCAGGCCTGGGTTGCCGGAGATGAACAGGAGCACAAATAGCCCAATTGCAGCACCTGCTGTGTGTATGGAGCCCTGCGTCTGAGCGCCGTAATTAGTCAAGCCGCTTGGGCCACACAGAGAGACAAGCTGAGAGAGCCAGTCCTGTCACGGCACCTCATGCCAGAACACTCAGATACACACACCAGTGCCAGAACACTCAGATACACAGCAGAGCTGGAGAAACATGGTCTGATCCTGGTGAGACACCATCACTGATCCTGGTGAGACACCATCACTGATCCTGGTGAGACACCATCACTAGGCAAACCCAGCAGTGTCTGAAGAGTACCCAGAAGCAGTGACTCCAGTCTGTTTGTCTGATGTGACGCTGAGAGTTTGTGAAGTGTGAGGCCACCCTGTTTTATGGCTCCCCTCAGTGCTGGCTGTAAGCCAGAAAGCTCTTTTAGCTGGAGATAATTCCTCTGCTTGTCATCACTGTTGTCACGGTGACACACAGTCTTTGTTGTCTCGGTGACCAGCCTCTTGTATATCTGCCACTGAGGTCATTTCATTTCTGTCCCTGGCATTCCTGTATTGATTCCTATTAGGGCAGTGATTAGAACACTGCTGGACACATCCAGACAGACCCCCAGACAGACATGCAGACTCCTCCTCATCCCCAGGTACACAAGAGCTGACCACACTTCTTCTGTTGCTATGGTTTCTGCCAAGGTCTCAGGCTGAGAAAAGGCTAATCAATGACTGATGACACCATTTTTAAAAAGCCAGCGTTCATTCGGGCCTGTCAGGAAAGGTTTAGGGTCCACTAGAGTTATTGGAATGGTGCTATTAAATGAGCTGTGGATGTTTTTGAAATAACACCTAGAGGATGTTCCTCTTTTTGTCCGTTCACAATCCACCGGGTCCTCACTGCGTGCCCAATATGTACCTAGTGCCCAATAAGTACTGAGTGCCCAATAAGTACTGAGAGTCCAATAAGTACTGAGTGCCCAATAAGTACTGAGAGTCCAATAAGTACTGAGTGCCCAATAAGTACTGATAGTCCAGTAAGTACTGAGTGCCCACTAAGTCCACAAACCCTGCCATGACAACAAAACTGCACACTGCTTGGCAACTGAATAACTGTGCAAAACTCATCTCCTTATCCTCTGTCAGTTAGATCATGCTGCAGTAAATGAATGAGACTGGTTAGTTGTGCAGCAGAGAACATGCACTATCCCTGGTCAATATGATTAACCACCCAAACCCACACAATTCTTGATTCTTGTGTTCGTATCTTAGTCTTATTCTGTGTTTTTATTCTTTATATGTGTTTGTTATTCTTATTCTGTTCTTTATTCTTTATCCTTTATTTTTGTTCTTTCTTCTTTACTTTTGTGTTCTTTATCTTTTGTTCTTATTCTTTGTTCTTTATTCTTTCTTTGGACCCCATTAGCCTCCACAAAGTGGAGAGTCTCTCGTCCACCATATCAGTGAGATGCAGTGGTGGAAGCAGAAAGGGACAAATATCAGAATTCAAATGCAGAGTCTCCGTCATCCATCACCCATCCTCCTCCTCCTCCTGTGGCTGCAGCGCTGAGCCCCAGTGATCTCCTAAAGCCCTTGTTGTGCTCAAATCCTTGATTACTCCTCTAGTGAGACGATTGCTGCCTGTCCAGCATCACTCATGCATCTTAACACAGATCTCATCTCCTTGGCCAGACTTAGCTGCCTCTGCACTGATCCGCATGGACACGCCAGGAGCTTACATATGCCTTACCCGCCAGGAGACACTCACACACACACACACACACAGATCTCAAAGCAAAGACATGCACATACACACACCTAACAGCAAACACACACATACACCTCACAGCAAAGACACACACACATGTCTCACAGCAAAGACACCCACACATCACAACAAAGAGACACACACACACACACACTCATGCCTTACAGCAAAGACACACATGCCTACCAGTAAAGACACAGAAACACCTCACAGCAAGCACATACACCTTACAGAAAACACACACATACACACCTCACAGCAAACACACACACCTTACAGAAAAGACACACATACACACCTCTCAACAAACACACACATCTTACAGAAAAGACACACACAGACCTCTCAGCAAACACACACATCTTACAGAAAAGACACACACACACACCTCTCAACAAACACACACATCTTACAGAAAAGACACACACACACACACCTCTCAGCAAACAAACACACCTTACAGAAGACACAGAACCACACCTCACAGCAAACACACACATCTTACAGAAAAGACACACACAGACCTCACAGCAAACACACACATCTTACAGAAAAGACACACATACACACCTCACAGCAAACACACACATCTTACAGAAAAGACACACATACACACCTCACAGCAAACACACACATCTTACAGAAAAGACACACATACACACCTCACAGCAAACACACACACCTTACAAAAAGACACAGAAACACCTCACAGCAAACACACACATCTTACAGAAAAGACACACACACACACCTCTCAGCAAACACACACATCGTACAGAAAAGACACACACACACACCTCTCAGCAAATTCACATAAAAATGCCTCACTCCTTTCCATTCCTGAGAAACACAGATACACCCTTCACTTTTTTTACTCCCCCAAAGTTCTGAAAGCACACTCAGCAAAGCCACACACACACGTCACAGCAAAGCCATACACACATACAGCACACCAAAGCCACACACAAACACACTTCATGGCAAAGCCACACGCACACACACACACAAACACACTTCATAGCCAAGCCAAACACACACACACACACAAACACACTTCATGGCAAAGCCACATGCACACACACAAACACACTTCACAGCAAAGCCACAGAAATATAATCATCACAGCAAATCCACAGACACACACAAACACACACTTCATAGCATAGCCAAACACACACACTCACAGCAAAGCCAGAGACATATTTTCATCACAGCAAAGCCACACACACACACACACACACACACACACACACACACACACACACACACACACACACACACACTTCATGGCAAAGCCACACACACACACACACACACACACTTCATAGCAAAGCCACACACACACTTTACTTCTTTTGCTCCTCCTACACATGCTTGGTGCTGCATCACAGGTAGATCGCAGGTAAAGCTGCATCACAGGTAGATCGCAGGTAAAGCTGCATCACAGGTAGATCGCAGGTAAAGCTGCATCACAGGTAGATCGCAGGTAAAGCTGCATCACAGGTAGATCGCAGGTAAAGCTGCTACCCCCTTGGCTTCCATGTGTTTCTCCCCCATTGATAAATACATGATGTGTTAAAGGAGGGTTGTGACATCCTTCAAAAACAGTAAAACATTCTGCCCCCCCCCCTCCCCCCCCCCCCCCCCACACACACACCTCTCTCAATGAGAGCTCTGGCCATGATGACACACACACACACACACACACCTCTCTCAATGAGAGCTCTGGCCATGATGACACACACACACACACACACCTCTCTCAATGAGAGCTCTGGCCATGCTGACGGGAATTTGAATATTAGCTTTTGATATTCTGCACACTTTCACTTTCATGGTCATCATTGTATGTCATTTTGGTCGTATTTTGATCTTTTTTGTGCTTTTGCTTTCTGTCATCTACTGTGCTTTGTGTTGTTTGTGTAAAGCAGCCCTGCAGGGGGCGCTCCACCGCTGTGTGCCTGAGGCAGAGTGGAGTGAATGGCAGCCCAGTGAATCCCATCTGCATTCCTCTGGACTCATCTACATGGGTCTCAGCTGAGGCTGGAGCACAAGAGAGGCCACCGGACGGGCCTGTCCGCTGTTAGAATATTGGCTGAGAATACAGCAGTGCAGATACTCACACTCTCACACACACAAAGGCATTCTCACTTGTGCTCTTACACACACATACTCTCAAAAAATCTCTCTCCCTCTCTCTTTCTGTCTCCCTCTCAGTCTCTCTCATTATGAGTGTAAATCTCTCCCCTCACTCTATCTCTCTCAGTCTCTCCCTCTCTCTCTCTCCCTCTCAGTCTCTCTCATTATGAGTGTAAATCTCTCCCCTCACTCTCTCTCTCTCTCTCTCCCTCTCTCTCTCTCTTTCTCCCTCTCTCTCTCCCTCCCTCTCTCTCTATCTCTCTCAGTCTCTCCCTCTCTCTCTCTCTCCCTCTCAGTCTCTCTCATTATGAGTGTAAATCTCTCCCCTCACTCTCCTCTCGCTCTCTCTCCCTCTCTCTCTCCCTCCCTCTCTCTCTATCTCTCTCAGTCTCTCCCTCTCTCTCTCTCCCTCTCAGTCTCTCTCATTATGAGTGTAAATCTCTCCCCCTCACTCTCTCTCCTCTCTCTCTCTCCTCCCTCTCTCTCTATCTCTCTCAGTCCTCCCTCTCTCTCTCTCTCCCTCTCAGTCTATCTCATTATAAGTGTAAATCTCTCCCCCTAACTCTCTCTCTCTCTCCCTCCCTCTCTCTCTCTCTCTCCCTCTCAGTCTATCTCATTATGAGTATGAAACAAATGAAATCCTTACTTCACTGCTTCAGTTTGGCATCTGAGAATATGTTGCTCCAAGACTGATGGGAGGAATAACTGAGGAGATCTGAAGTGCAGCGCTAGTGACACCTAGTGGATGATCATGTAGGGCACCCCCCCCCCCCCCTCCCTATAACTCTAAGTGATGGACCTAATGCACCTATGAGATCATCAGTAGCGTGGTGTTTTGACCATTCGTTTGAACTATCTCTGGAAGCATATGAGATGCTGTGTATGCTGTTGGGGTAAGGCTGTGTACATAGTGTGTGTTTTTTCTGTCCAGGTTTTCTGGACTGGATAGACTGGTGTGTTCAATAAATCAGTCTTAACCCCCACCCCCTCCTCTTCACAAACTCTGAACCACATGTATATTTGGCCTCCGGAAAGACATGAAGTCTATTAGAATAACTAGAACCACAACTTAGCCTCTTTTCATTCCTTTGACATGACAAGGAGGTTTGGATGAATGAGAGGGAGTGAGGGACAGGGAGCAGAAAACATGTTAATGACAAATATTTGTATAGAGAACAATTCTGCCCTGTTGTAAACTCATCTGAAAGTGCTTTGTTTCTGTTTTTTGATCAATAATATTGATTTCTGTGGTGGAACAGCTGGCCTAAATCAAGTGATTGTGGAGACAATAACTCACAATTCCAACACCAAGAATACCAGACAGCACAGATTACATTGCATTGTATTGTGTGTGTGTGTTAAACTTTGACAGTGTGTTGTGGAAATGATGTGTCACGACCCAGGATCACAGAGGCCGCAAACATGCAAGGGACGCCAACAGCAAACTGAATTATAATGAAATAAGCTTATTGCTAAACACAAGAGTGTGTGGGGATGTAAACACAAGAGTGTGTGGGGATGTAAACACAAGAGTGTGTGGGGATGTAAACACAAGAGTGTGTGGGGATGTAAACACAAGAGTGTGTGTGGGGATGTAAACACAAGAGTGTGTGGGGATGTAAACACAAGAGTGTGTGGGGATGTAAACACAAGAGTGTGTGGGGGATGTAACGGGGTTGTGATTGTGGATGCAGAATTGAAGATGGTGGGAAGATGGCTGTATGAATCCAAGAGAGTGCGTGTGTGTGGGTGGATGTTAAGGAGAGAGTGTGTGGGTGGGTGTTAAGGAGAGAGTGTGTGGGTGGGTGTTAAGGAGAGAGTGTGTGGGTGGGTGTTAAGGAGAGAGTGTGTGGGTGGGTGTTAAGGAGAGAGTGTGTGGGTGGATGTTAAGGAGAGAGTGTGTGGGTGGGTGTTAAGGAGAGAGTGTGTGGGTGGGTGTTAAGGAGAGAGTGTGTGGGTGGATGTTAAGGAGAGAGTGTGTGGGTGGGTGTTAAGGAGAGAGTGTGTGGGTGGGTGTTAAGGGGAGAGTGTGTGGGTGGGTGTTAAGGAGAGAGTGTGTGGGTGGGTGTTAAGGAGAGAGTGTGTGGGTGGGTGTTAAGGAGAGAGTGTGTGGGTGGGTGTTAAGGAGAGAGTTTGTGGGTGGGTGTTAAGGAGAGAGTGTGTGGGTGGGTGTTAAGGAGAGAGTGTGTGGGTGGGTGTTAAGGAGAGAGTGGTGCCGTGTGTGAGTATTTGTAGGTGAGAAAATGTCTGCAGGGTGGCTGATGTTCAGGGCCTATATAGCCCACGCCTACTCCAGGTGTAGCCAATCCTAACTAACAAACTGCTGTTTTCCCCACAGTCAATGCAGAGACAGCAGAGAGTGCAGAGGGTTGTGACAGGTGACACAAAACTCTGAGACTCTGGCCCCTGTTAGGGTGACACTAGAGACCTCTGCTGGTCTAGTCATCATAAACTGAATATTCCAACACCCTCCACAGCCAGAGCCAGCGTCATTCCTCCACAGCCAGAGCGGGTCTTCTACTTAGGGGGCTGAGTCTGAGTGTTTCTACTTAGGGGGCTGAGGCTCAGTGTTTCTACTTAGGGGGCTGAGGCTCAGTGTTCCTACTCTCTCTCTCTCTCTCCCTCTGTTTCCGCATTACTTTAGCAGTAACAGTAGTAGTGTGATGGCTTGTGTTTGGGAGCCTCTGCTTTGGCCTACACTGCCATCAGGTCCACCGTAAGCCGAGCTAAAGTCTCTGTGTGGCCACTGAAACCATTAATCCACTTACTGGCATCAATATGGACCAAGTAGAAACACTGCAGATTACCCACAGCAACACAAAGGACCCACAAATGTCTAAATAACTAAACTGTCAGCAAATGGCACTGCAGATAAACATGACATGTGTTAAAGGAGGGTTATGACATCCATGAAAAACAGTAAAGATTTAGGCCGAGGGTCAAATAGGGTCAGAGTGCACCACCCCCCCCCACACACACACACACACCTCTCAATGAAAGCTCTGGCCATGCTGAAGGGGAATTTGAATGTTAGCTTTTTATATTCTGTACACTTTAACTTTTATGGTCATCATTTTATGCCCTATTCATTTTCTTTTAGTCTTTTTGTGCTTTTACTTTCTTCCATCTGCTGTACTTTGCTTTTATTTTTGTAAAGCACATTGAACTTCCTTTGTGTATGAAATACGCTCTATAAATAAACTTGCCTTGTCTTGCCTTGCCTCCATCCCATGGACTATGTGTATTTCACTGGAAATAAAAGGCTTTGAAACCCAGTGATTTTCAGTGGACATACATTCATGTGGCTGAAACAGGTGGTGCATCCCATAATTTCAACGGGGGTGGGGTGGGGGTGGAGGGGTTCCCATACCTAAATGCACAATGCTTCTTTACATGTTGATAGCAATGTTCATATTATGATTTCTCAGACTTATCATCTCATTGTTCATATTGTGATTTGTTCATATTGATTGATCAGGCTTGTTATCTATTTGTTCATATTCATATATATCTGACTCATCATGTATTTGTTCATACTTTATCAGTCTTGCCATCTGTTTGTTAGTTGTGGAGTGTTTATATTTCTGTTTACACCTCTGCCTGCTCCACAGCTGATTGAATGTCAGAGCATTTCACTGATTGGTTGCAATTGGGTGATGAAGACAATTCTAATAATTCAACAAAAAAGCTTCAAGTATTTCATACACCCCATTTTAGTGTCACATGACTGTTGTCACTCTATAGAGCAAAGTCATGAGTTCAGATGAACTTTATGACCTTTCAGGAACTTTACTTGATGTTCCAGTAACTCAGTGCTTATTGGGTATCTCTCGTGTTCCAGTAACGGAATACTTTGTGGGTGTCTGTCTTGTTGTTCTAGTAACTGAGTACCTCATGGGTGTCTTGATGTTCTAGTAACTGTGTATCTCATGGGTGTCTTGATGTTCCAGTAACTGAGTGCCTCATGGGTGTCTTGATGTTCTAGTAACTGAGTACCTCATGGGTGTCTTGACGTTCTAGTAACTGTGTATCTCATGGGTGTCTTGATGTTCTAGTAACTGTGTATCTCATGGGTGTCTTGATGTTCCAGTAACTGAGTGCCTCATGGGTGTCTTGATGTTCTAGTAACTGAGTACCTCATGGGTGTCTTGATGTTCTAGTAACTGAGTACCTTATGGGTGTCTTGATGTTCTAGTAAGTGAGTACTTCATGGGTGTCTTGATGTTCCAGTAACTGAGTACCTTATGGGTGTCTTGATGTTCTAGTAAGTGAGTAACGCATGGGTGTCTTGATGTTCCAGTAACTGAGTACCTCATGGGTGTCTTGATGTTCTAGTAACTGAGTACCTTATGGGTGTCTTGATGTTCTAGTAACTGAGTGCCTCATGGGTGTCTTGATGTTCTAGTAAGTGAGTACCTCATGGGTGTCTTGATGTTCCAGTAACTGAGTACCTCATGGGTGTCTTGATGTTCCAGTAACTGAGTGCCTCATGGGTGTCTTGATGTTCTAGTAACTGAGTACCTTATGGGTGTCTTGATGTTCTAGTAAGTGAGTACCTCATGGGTGTCTTGATGTTCCAGTAACTGAGTACCTTATGGGTGTCTTGATGTTCCAGTAACTGAGTACCTTATGGGTGTCTTGATGTTCCAGTAACTGAGTACCTTATCGGTGTCTTGATGTTCCAGTAACTGAGTACCTCATGGGTGTCTTGATGTTCTAGTAACTGAGTACCTTATGGGTGTCTTGATGTTCTAGTAAGTGAGTACCTCATGGGTGTCTTGATGTTCCAGTAACTGAGTACCTCATGGGTGTCTTGATGTTCTAGTAACTGAGTACCTTATGGGTGTCTTGATGTTCCAGTAACTGAGTAACTCATGGGTGTGTTGATGTTCTAGTAACTGAGTACCTCATGGGTGTCTTGATGTTCTAGTAACTGTGTATCTCATGGGTGTATTGATGTTCCAGTAACTGAGTGCCTCATGGGTGTCTTGATGTTCTAGTAACTGAGTACCTTATGGGTGTCTTGATGTTCTAGTAACTGAGTACCTAATGGGTGTCTTGATGTTCTATTAGCTGAGTACCTCATGGGTGTTTTGATGTTCTAGTAAGTGAGTACCTCATGGGTGTTTTGATGTTCTATTAACTGAGTACCTCATGGGTGTTTTGATGTTCTAGTAACTGAGTACCTCATGGGTGCCTTGTGTTCTATTAACTGAGTACCTCATGGGTGTTTTGATGTTCTAGTAAGTGAGTACCTCATGGGTGTTTTGATATTCTATTAACTGAGTACCTCATGGGTGTTTTGATGTTCTAGTAACTGAGTACCTCATGGGTGCCTTGTGTTCTATTAACTGAGTACCTCATGGGTATTTTGATGTTCTAGTAAGTGAGTACCTCATGGGTGCCTTGTGTTCTATTAACTGAGTACCTCATGGGTGTTTTGATGTTCTAGTAAGTGAGTACCTCATGGGTGTTTTGATGTTCTAGTAACTGAGTACCTCATGGGTGTTTTGATGTTCTAGTAAGTGAGTACCTCATGGGTGTCTTGTGTTCTATTAACTGAGTACCTCATGGGTATTTTGATGTTCTAGTAAGTGAGTACCTCATGGGTGCCTTGTGTTCTATTAACTGAGTACCTCATGGGTGTTTTGATGTTCTAGTAAGTGAGTACCTCATGGGTGTTTTGATGTTCTAGTAAGTGAGTACCTCATGGGTGTCTTGTGTTCTATTAACTGAGTATCTCACGGGTGTCTTTTCCAGTCTTGACTATGTACAGTCTCAGTCTCTCAGGGGCAATGTCCAGTGCATGCAGTGGTGAACGTGAGAGGGCAGCGGGCACCAGCTGGCATCACAAGGGCAGAGGGGACAAGCAGAACAGGATCCAGAGCCTGGCTACACGGGCCTCTGATCACTGTAACCAGCATCCATACTTGCCAGCCTGGACAGTGAGCAGACATTGATGTGTCTCTCACAGACTATCAGTCACGTTCCCTGCCACTCTCTCTCACACACACACACACACACACACACACACACAGCGCTGCCCCCATGCTATGCCTCATGTGTTTGATCCCTGTTTTATGTGCCCCAGGGCCTGACTGTGGCGTCCATCAATGCAGGGGGAGGGGGGAGGTAACACAGGAGACTCCTGACTGCTCTTCCGGCCTCTGAGGGGCAGTTTGACTCCCACAGAGAATCCATCTCATCCCATCTCATATGTGCCCTGCCCATCGCAACTGGAGCTGATGCAGACGCCAAGGCATCAGATCTTAGCTTTTTCGTCTTTACCAAGAGTACAATAAGGACCGGCTCTGGCCATGACTTGTGTGTAGCAATAGACCAAATTCGATGCGGTAACTGCTTTTAAATGTAGTTGGTGCATTTTAGGGATTTTGGGACAGCAACACGAGTTATTTGAGGTGAACTTGTTAACCTTCAAGAACCACAACGTCCTCAAGCTCTTCTCTCTTCTTCCTCAACACTCAGTCCAGGTAGGACTCATAATACAGTACTTTATGCTTCAGTGGAGAGTTTTCACTCTGCCCAGTCTTCTATTGAGGATAAAGCTTAGTGGGGTTTGTGCCCAGATTGCTTTAATCAACTGATGAGATGGCAATCACTGCAAGCTGGGAACAAACTTCTACTTGTATTTGCTCAGGAAAGCGCACTGGTATTATAAGCCGATTTTTTTGTTCTTGGACACTTCAAATGTCAGTAATGGGTAGTTCAGCCACCAAAATGAGGAATTATTTTTGATAATCGTGAACGTTATGTACCCACAAACAGATGCAGTGACTCGGGAGGTGCCAACTGTTTCTTGGAGTGGAGTGGAGTTGGGTTAGTTTGGAGAAACAGCTCTCCTTCTAGAGATGCAGGGAAGCGCAATAAACATACTCAGCTCTCCTTCTAGAGAGGCAGGGAAGTGCAATAAACATACTCAGCTCTCCTTCTAGAGAGGCAGAGTACACATGCTGAAGTAGTTGCTGTCTATTGGTGTGCATGCAGGCTAGTAGTTTTGCTATCTTAGTGACAGTAAAACATATCTATATGTGGAGAAGTGTAAGCTGGTACCAGTGTGAGGAGAGGTTGTCAGGAGTCTGTGTTTATAAGAAAGATTTTATACAGTGGGAATACAAGGACTGTGTATTTACAATGTTTTTACAGTGTTGTCAGCAATGTTTTTACAATGTTGTCGGCAATGTTTTTACAATGTTGTCAGCAATGTTTTTACGAACAGGGTGCATTTATTGACTTATTTATAAAAAATGTTTCTATTAAGTAAAAATGTAAGATTGCTTGTAATAAGTGGTAATGTAAAGAGTTATACATCAGTCAGGTGTGTGTGTGTTTGTGTGTGCTTGTATTACATAGCAATTCAAGGAGTTAAATATAAGTCAGGTGTGTGTGTGTGTGTGTGTGTGTGTGTGTGTTTGTCTCTTACATAATCTCTTCCTCACTCCATATCTCTGTTTACTCTTTAATCAATCTGACTGTGGAACGCTGACAGTGAACAGGATCATAATTAGTTCATAGGATTGGGTGTGGTCCAAGCACACACACACACACTCACTTACTTACTCATGTATACACGATACCCTCTTGCCCCCACACAACTACACACACACACACACACGCAAACACACACACACACATACACCCCCCCCCCCCCACACACACACACACACACACATAGCAAGGCTTTTCCGGGGCTAATCAATAGGCCTGTCATGGCTGATTAGGGCAGGGGGTGGGCAGCCAGTGTGAAGGACACTGATGTGACTCTCATTACGCACATGGGGAGGCAGCATACAGGAAATCCTTGTGCCACTTGAGTCCATATGCATTGAGTTGCACAGCTGTGGTTACAGTAAGTGTACATCATCACCAGAGAACATCAGAGAACATCACTTCAGTTCATAGGCATTGAACTGGTTGGCCATGGTTGCATAGTTTAGTCTTCATCACCAGGCCTTGTAGATACATCCGAAAACATCACTTGAGTTGGTCAGTTGTGATTACATATTTAAAGGACAAGTTCGCTTTTTACACTTAAAGCCCAGATTTCTGACTTTTCTGATAAAATGCAGTGGTTAAGATTGAAATTCTGATGGGTGCCTCTGTTCTGAGACTTTTCGGTTGTTGAGGTAGCACCCCCACCTACACAATGCCTGCATAGGCACAGTTGTGCAGTATTTCCTAAAACACAGAAGCTTTTGTTTGCTGACATGAAGCTCATCTGAGTGGTTAGTGGTGTTAGTTGATACACTGACACAAGAATCACTTCAAAGAACAATTTCCAACAGGGTTTGCCCATTGATTCCTTATTTCTTCAAACTCCTCACACCCATGTATAAACCTCTGCTTGAATTTGAAGCAGATTGGACTCAGTGAAGTATCAGTGACCACCACTGACCACTCAGTGAGTTTCACATTTTACAAACAAAAGTTGTGCGCAATCCATTCTGAGAAGAATTGCACGACTGCATCTCCACATCTATTCTATAGGTGGAGGGGGAGGGACCGAAGGAGCTTGGTTATCACACACCTAGATTAGGGCTAATATGCAAGTCTACAAGCACATTAGCTTGTATTTAGCAAAATCGCAACCACAAAGAGATATTCCTGGCTTGCTTTGAACTGCCTGTACAGTAAAAATTCTCTGTCCGGACGTCCACAGATGAAATGAAATGTCAACACATTTTTTATTTACTGTTGATAAATTCTACTACATTACAGGTTGGCTTGGTCAAACCCAAATCTCTTTTGATGTTGCTACTCTAACTACTCTCTGATGACCTGCAAATCATTTCTAAGAGATATTGTTGTAGTGTTGTAATGTGCCGACTGGTGTCTGTGAATCAGTAAGGTGATGCTGTTTCTGTGAATCAGTAATGTGATGCTAGTGTCTGTGAATCAGTAATGTGATGCTAGTGTCTGTGAATCAGTAATATGATGCTGGTATCTGTGAATCAGTAAGGTGATGCTGTTTCCGTTTCTGTTTCTGTGAATGAACTATCTTTGCCTTGCTCTTGATCGGGAGGTGTCACTCAGTGACACTCAGTGTTCTTTTAAATCAGAGCATGCATGTCCATGTGTTTATGAGTGTGTGTGTGTGTGTGTGTGTGTGAGAGAGAGTATGTGAGTGTGCGTGAGTGTGTGTGTGTGTGAGCATGTGTGTGTGTGTGTGTGTGTGTGTGTGTCTGTGTGCATGTGTCAGAACTCTGCACTGCCACCTCTCTCCTAATTACCATCCTGCTAATTATAAATCCTCATTGGGTTTTCCCTTGTGTGGGCATTGATCCCATGATGCTGTGGGGCCACGTGCTGCCTCGTGTGAGACTCAACAGGGCGCGACGCAACCCGGCCAGGTCACATGGCCTCTCCAAGCCAATCCAATCCGCTGGAGATCAACAGCATGGAAACAAACAGACAAAAAAAGAAGAGAAAATCAAAGCTTGTGTGCCTATGATAACCTCATGTGTGAGAGGGAGCGAGCGAGAACACATGCCTTCTGCCGATACTCATCCAGCTTGCTTTTACCTTCACCTACAGGAGTTTGCAAATAAAAAAATAAAAGAAGGTTTAGACAGAGTTAATCTAGACTGAGTCAACCAGCTGTACAAAGTCAGCTATGAACTGTGGGAGTATGTTGGTGTCAACTAGTCTAGGGGTGAGGGGTAAGGGGTGAGTTGCTATGATCTATGAATTGTGGGAGAATGTTTGGCGTAGGCTAGACTTAAGAGAAGGGTGAGTTGCTGTGAGCTATGAATTGTGGGAGAATGTTTGGCATTGGCTAGACTTAAAGGAAGGGTGAGCTGCTGTGAGCTATGAATTGTGGGAGAATGTTTGGCGTTGGATAGACTTAAGAGAAGGGTGAGCTGCTTTGAGCTATGAATTGTGGGAGAATGTTTGGCATCGGCTAGACTTAAGAGAAGGGTGAGCTGCTGTGAGCTATGAATTGTGGGAGAATGTTTGGCATCGGCTAGACTTAAGAGAGGGGTGAGCTGCTGTGAGCTATGAATTGTGGGAGAATGTTTGGCGTTGGCTAGACTTAAGAGAAGGGTGAGCTGCTGTGAGCTATGAATTGTGGGAGAATGTTTGGCGTTGGCTAGACTTAAGAGAGGGGTGAGCTGCTGCAGTGTCCTCTTACTCTGAAATCATGCTGTTGATCAGTGTTCTCACTGCAGCCTGTAGACTGCAGCACAGGGGTGTATGAGGCAGGTGAAATGAAGCACACCTGTAAGATGAACCCCTGTGGCAATGCAATGGATGGGATCTATGCTTATGACATGGTGACACAAGAGCAGCATGGCCACTTTCGCAACATTACTGGACAGTCCAGTCAGGCTTTGATTTCCAGTAGGTCAGCTAATCTTTAGAGCTAAAGATATGCTTACAAAATCTATAGGTCTGTGTGATGTGTAAAGCCTGCATCAGAGAAGGTTTATGGTGCAGGAGTGTGACAGGCATGTCACCATGGTTACAGTGACCTCTCACCTTTGACCTTTACTCTATTTCAGGATGGATCATGACTGGCATGGGAGCAGGCGAAGTGGCCACCGACACTATGATGATGATGAAGGTCAGTGTGTGTTTGAGTTGGTGTTTGAGTGGTCATGTGTGTGTGCTTGAGTTGCTGTTTGCGCGTGTGCGTGTGCATGTGTGTGTATTCTGTTATATTCAGCACTGAGATCAAGATAAAAGAGAGGAGATAATTAAACCAGAAACAAGTATTGATTAGTCGACCCAGAAGATCTTTGATCAACTTTGATTTAAAGATAATGCAAATGATGAATGATGTCATAAATGATGAATGATGTCACAAATGATGAATGATGCTGCACCGCTGCAAGTCTAAAAGGTCACCACCAAGCAGAGGTTCCCATGGAGACAAAATCCAATGGAGTTAAACAGATAAAAAGGGAGTTCAGGAAAACTGAAAGAAAACAGAGTGTCTATTTGCACCCGAGTCCAAATGGGCAGTAGTGTAATAAAGGGCTTTTTACACCCACTAAAGCAAACACATAGTAGTGTAATTAAGATCTATTTACACATAAATTTCTGTCTGAATAGGCTGCACAAGAATATTACAATTAAATATATTATAACGAGTACAGCGATTAAATTTGTGGTTGTTTAGCAACCTACACAAAACAAAACCAAATTGCTAACCTCTCCAGTAGCAGCAGGCTGCAGGTAGCCTCATGGATAAGGAGAGCACTTATAGAGGAGAGAGTCGTAAGTTCAAATTAGCTTCAATTGAAAAGAAATTTATTGTGTTTTTTTTTTGTTTTTTTTTTATGGTTTTAATAGTAACATTTTTAATGGTAAAGTTATGGCAATAAGGAAAATACTTCAAATACAAATTCAGTCTGATACTTTTGCAGAAGAAATGTGTGTCCATGGTATAGGCCAACTAATATCAGTGGATGAAAGTTCCATCTCCTTATCAAAATCTGATTCCTTTGGAATGCACAATAGTACCAACTCCAATCCAGTGGTTTTATATTGTGCCTTTGAAGATATGACAGAGTTGGAGGGAGGGCTTTGAGACCAAAAGCCTTGCTGAAAAGGTGTGTTTTAAGGTGTGTTGTGCACAGGCCCAAAAAAGGGTGATAACAGATGCAGAGGGGTAGTTTGTTCCACTGAGGGCACCAACATGGAGAAAAACTTATAGCAGTGATCCACTGGCTCCGTCAGATTTTCTAGCAATCACGAATCCTCCTGTGTTTTGGACGAGAGGCCTGTCATTTTGATGACATTTGATTGGTTGAATTCTACTGCAGAGGCACGCCGCTCTGCTTTCATTGGTTAATGGTGTTGGGTTTAACAGATTAATTTCCATAAAGTTGAGCAGAGCCCAACTTCTGACATGACGGAGCTACTCAATGCCGTCACGCCACCTTCCCAAGATGCTTTGCGTAACAATTCGCTGCACTTGAAACTGAAAACACCTGTAGTACTTGACGTGGCCAGTGGATCTCCACCGTTCTGTAGGAATACAGCATTTTAGTCATGAAAACTGCATTCAGCTACAACCGCATTACATCGCTGCAATTCAGCTTGGCCTCATAAGGAAGAATCCCCACCTTCCACTTCAGAAAGCAGAGCAAGACTCTGATGCTTGGGTGTAAATAGCACAGGCACCCAGGTACTTGTCTCTGCTTTTCCATGCTATGTATACCTGGGTGTAAATAGCACAGACACCCAGGTACTTGTCTCTGCTTTTCCATGCTATGTATACCTGGGTGTAAATAGCCACATTTACTATGCACACCAGGTGTACACAGCATTGCTGGCCGAATACACCTGGGTGCAAATAGCATCTGCAGGAAGTAAATGGTCCAAACATCAAACTCAAACTTCATGTTGACAATAAAATCCATAAAGATATGCTACACCTATATTATTGTAAGATTTGCAAAGCAAGGCAATCCTGTTTTCCAACATTATCAATACGAATATAAACAAAGCCTGAGTATTATTTTCTACGGTCGAAAGGCTAACAAATCCCTCATCTGAGTTACCACCTGAGCTTTTCTCTGTGTCTGTATACTTTTTCAGTGGTAAAACCGAACTAACAGCATTCCTGTCCTCAAATAACTGCTTTGACCACCATCAGAATATTGCCTCTTTCACCTAAAGAATATTGCCAGCTGAGACTTAAGAGCTAAGATTTAAAAGCATATTTACACCTCCAAGCAAAGTGGACTGACTACTGCAATGCCCTTTTTACAGGTCCAGAGCAGAACAAATAGAAACATCTTACCCCAGTCTTGATGTCTCTACACTGGCTTCCTGCTAGCCATAAAATTGATTTAAAAGTACTACTTCTTGCTTTTAAAGCCCTGAATAGCTGAGGACCAAGTTACTTCCATGAGATGTTCAGGCAATGCGGCCCATTTAGGTCACTCAGGACACAAAACAAAAAGTCCTTAGTCCTGTACTGTACCTACTGGACTAGTCTTACCTGTAGTCAAAAGAAAGTGTGGGGAGGCAGCGTTTAGTGTTCATGGAATCAGACTCTGGAATCAACTGCCAGAAGAGGTCAGATTTTATTGTACTTGTTGTGAAGAACATCTATTATAGTTTTTCATCAGCTATACCTTTTAATTCATCTGTTTTTTCACTTTCTGTAAAGCATGTTGAAATGTCGATGTAAGAAATGTGGTATATAAATATTATTTTATATATATATATGAGAAAAAGATGGGATCCATCTTGACATTCCTACTGCCTGCCCAGTGGGTTATGTTCTCTGTGGAGGTGTGTGTGTGTGTTTGTGTGTGTTTGTGCGTGTGTGTGTGTGTTTGCTTGCTTGGGGTGTGTGAGTGTAGACTGATTATTTTCAGGCCATACCTGAGCAGTGTGCTTCTGGCCTGGGACCCACTGAAGTAGGTCAGAACAGAGCTGGGTTGTAAGGCGCTTTGCAGAGACTGACAGCCTTAAACCATAGGCCAGATTTACTTTGAAAACCACCTCTGATGTCTGAGCCCCCGTCCCCACACACACACACACCCGCACACACACCCACACACACACCACCCTACATCTCCAGCAGACCTCTCCATTGAGATCTCCTCATGGCCCATAAGGAAATTATTAGAAAATGGTGGTTTATGTTAGAGATTATTCCATGTGAGTTGGCTATGGGGATTTTGGGCTCAGCAAAGCTGTTCATATATTAATATGCCACTGATGTAATACAGTGTTCCTCCATATTTCTTTGTCTGTACAGCACTGTATGGCCCTGCATAACCCTATGAACCCTTAAGGTTATCAAAATGCTGAACATGAAGTGAATGGCCAGAGAATGTGTGTGTGTACTGAACTGTGATGGGTACTAAATAGTGAATGTGTGTGTGTATCTGAACTGTGAAGGGTACTAAATAGTGAATGTGTGTGTGTATCTGAACTGTGATGGGTAGTAAATAGGGAATGTGTAAGTGTGTATGCGCATGTGAGTATGCGTGTAAATTGTGATGAATGGTAAAAAGTAAAAACACACTGGGTTCCTGCTCTTTCACTCTTAGCGTTCCATCCCATTCCAACCCAAAGCTCTGCTCACTCTTTCATTCTGCCGTCTTTCAGATCAACAGTCCATCTACATCGGCGTTCCTGTTGCGCGTGGCTACAGGCGTAAGCGGCGTCGCCACCGCCATCGGCACACAGGCGAGGATGGCCGCAGCGAGCGCAGACACGCCCGTCACGAGCACCACGGACGCGACGATCACTATGATGCTGATGATGGCTCCGAAGGCCCCTCCCATCATCAGTCGCAGCAGTCGCTGTCTGACGTCAACTCCACAAGTGAGTCCTTACACACACACACACACACAGGTAAAAAAAACACTCACACTCATAATTACAAACTTGACATAAGGGCACACAAAGGGTTTTGTGAATCATCTGAATATGAAAAATCCCTAAAATAGTGACAACCACAGCACACAGAGTATTAGTGTGTGTAGTATCA
Source organism: Tenualosa ilisha (assembly GCA_015244755.2). Taxonomy (NCBI): domain Eukaryota; kingdom Metazoa; phylum Chordata; class Actinopteri; order Clupeiformes; family Clupeidae; genus Tenualosa; species Tenualosa ilisha. Next base: position 596,732 of record PYXC01000949.1, on the reverse strand, counting down.
GTGTGTGGAGTATGAGTGTAGTATCAGTGTGTGGAGTATGAGTGTAGTATCAGTGTGTGGAGTATGAGCGTGTGTAATATGAGTCCGTGGAGTATGAGTGTGTGAAGTATCAGTGTGTTTAGTGTCAGTGTGTGTAGTATCAGTGTACATAATATCAGTGTGTGGAGTATCAGTGTGTAGAGTATGAGTGTGTACTGGGCATATACAGTATTGGTGTGTATAAAATGAGTGTGTAGAGTACTGGGTGGGTAGAGTATTGTGATGTAGAGTATTGGTATAAAAATTGTAGTAGAGTATTGGTGAAGTATTTTAGCATGGGTGAAGTATTTTAGCATGGGTGAAGTATTTTAGCATGGGTGAAGTATTTTAGCCTGGGTGAAGTATTTTAGCATGGGTGAAGTATTAAAATACACTATGGTTGAAGTATTGAGGTAGAATATTGGTGAGGTATTTTAGTAGATTTATTGTAGAGTGTGTGTTGTTAAGTATTGTTGGAGGGTATTGGTAAAGTATTGTAGTAGAGAATTGGTGAAGTATTGTAGTGGAGAACTGGTCAAGTACTGTAGCAGAGAATTGGTCAAGTATTGTAGTGTAGAGAATTGGTAAAGTATTGTAGTGGAGTATAGCTGAATGACATTTGTGCTTCAACAAAGCCTCGGCTGACTGTGGGGTGGCACAGGAGATTTAGCAAGACCTGATTAATCGCTCTCCTCTCCCCCCCATTCCTGGGCATTCTCAAGCCCCTAAGAGGCTTATAAGCCAAGGCACCCCTAACCTCAAGCCTCTAGCCAGCAGCACCCACCTGCAGTCCTGCCGAAAAGGCCCACGCGTTTATTACTGCCACAGAGACCCACACGTTATTACCTATGGTTATTACTGAAGCCAGATCACCATAGGCCCTGACTCTGTCTAGAGGCCCAGCATGGCACTGCTATGTACTCACTGACAGCCTCTGAAGTTTAGCTCATCCAGCTGCAGTTTCATGCATGTTGATGCTTGATCAAAGGGTTCCATATTACGCCTCATGTAATTACAGTTTTTACTACATCATTTAGTGTAGATTTTCCGGATTGTATAAAACCTTTGTCAAGTTCGAGTGAAATATCTCTCGAAGCATGTTGGTAAACAAACACCTCTGCCTGGTGATGTGTGTTGTAATATGTGTTATAATATGTGTTCAGTGTATTAAGTGTATGACTGTGGAATCATCTACGGTTCATTTAGAGCGTTGTTTCTCAAACTGGAGTCCAGGGACTACCAGGAGTCTGCAGTACATTGTCTGGGGGTCTGTGAAAAAGCTACAAAATAGCATCTAGCATCTAACAGAACAAATGTATATAAGCCTATATGGTTAAATTTGTGTCACGATTGACGGGTCCTTGGAAATGTTCCTGCTCCATGAGGGGTCCCCGGTCCAGTAAAGTTTGAGAAGCCCTGATTCAGAGCATGAGGCACGTGATGGTAGGCCCGATGACTGCACCTGCCAATAGTATTAGTTGTCTCATAAACAGCAGTAGGCATCTGGGACAGGAAGTAAGTAAGTTTGTCATGCCAGAAGTACCATGATATCCTATGTTAGTCAGAGAACACAGGGAAGTACCTTTTCATTCAATTCATAACACAGACTTTTACTGTAAATCAAACCCAGTGCATTTGTTTTGATGCTTTGATGAGGGACCTGTGTGTAGACCTGAGAGAGAGCCATGGTCTGTGAGTGGACCTGGTTGTAATCTGGCCCAGAACAGACTGTTGTGAAGGAAGGAGGTCCTTTGAGGTCCAGGAGTGGAGGGGCAGACTGAGAGGCTAAGAGCAGAATAGAGAGGTGGTGGTGGCCATTCTTCAGCAGAATGGAGAGGTGGTGGTCAACATTCTTCAGCAGAATGGAGAGGTGGTGGTGGCCATTCTTTAGCAGAATGAAGAGGTGGTGGTGGCCATTCTTCAGCAGAATGGAGAGGTGGTGCTCAACATTCTTCAGCAGAATGGAGAGGTGGTGGTCAACATTCTTCAGCAGAATGGAGAGGTGGTGGTCAACATTCTTCAGCAGAATGGAGAGGTGGTGGTGGCCATTCTTCAGCAGAATGGAGAGGTGGTGGTGGCCATTCTTCAGCAGAATGGAGAGGTGGTGGTCAACATTCTTCAGCAGAATGGAGAGGTGGTGGTCAACATTCTTCAGCAGAATGGAGAGGTGGTGGTGGCCATTCTTCAGCAGAATGGAGAGGTGGTGCTCAACATTCTTGGGGAGGAGGAGAAGTGGTGCTCATGGGCCCTCCCAAGCGTGAGCTACTTTACTCCCTCATGGAGTTTTTCTTTTTTCTTTTTTTCTGCCCTGCGAGCCCTGGAGGAATTAGGTTGATAACTCCTGAGAACCCCCACTCAGACTGAGAGAGAGCCAGAGAGCAGAGCAGAGGGACTGAGCCTCACAGAACCAGTCAGTAGGACAGGAGGCTTGCACAGGGGACACAGGAATGGTGGTGGATGTCTGTGTGTGTGTGTGTGTGTGGTTGTACTCATGGACATTAAGCTGAACCTCGCATGGCGACGAGTTAAGAAGAACTAACAGGCACCGAACAACGAGTCTGCTGACAGAAGACAGAGTGATTGAGAGAGAGCGTCAAAAAGAGTAAAAGGACTGGGGCTCGTGGACTGCTGTGAGATCTGTAGTGTGTGTGTACGTGTGTGCTCTGCTGTAGTTTGTGTGTGTGTGTTGTAATACATGAAAATGGATCAGGGAAGTGAGGGGAGACTTCCTGGATCTCCCATGAGCCTCCAGGAGTCCCTGCTATCGCTGTCATCCAGCCTCGCCTCCCGCTGCACGTTACCGGCCGGTCAACAAGGTAATGTCCCGTCAACGTCACGGTAACGTCACAAGAACACTCAGCGCAGTGACTGTTTAGAGAGCTCAGTAGTGGACGCAGATCAGAGCTGGATCTGTTCCAGAATCTAATCCACATCCATGGGAAGCAGGAGGACATTAAGGGGAGATAGAGAAGCCTGCCTCCAAAGCCGTATGTGTAACCTGTCTTTGCACCTTCATTCATACCCAGGGGACTCTCTAAGGAGTCTGTAAATTGCCCCCATACTTTGTAGAGACTGTAGCTTCCCCTTGTTAGCACAGGTTAGCTGTTCTATGGCTAGGCTACTGGGAAGGCTCTTGAGCCTCTTGAGTTCCACAGAAGGAGGTCCTGTGGGTTTCAGTAAGATAGCTATCCACTGTTTGGCGTGTAGTGAGCACATAGTGGTCATCTTTTCACTGTATGTGCACCTGACAGTCTCAAGATGCCAGACACACATTCTTTCATCTTTTCCCCAAATTCTCTCATTTTGGGGCAGCTCCACAGGCAGTGATGTAGTGTGTCTTCCTCTGCACCACATTTAATTCAGAGGTCAAGGTTATTGTTCTTACAGTGGTGCCACAGGGACGGACTAATCCATTCATACTGTGGAAGCTTGAATCTGGTATTAATAGTCTGACTCTAAGATGTATGACACACCATCATCCATTCTGGTGCTCAGGACCATTCAGGTCTCTGGACCATTTCAGTCTCTTGTTATTAGAAGAGTCTTTGGAGTTCAGTAACCAATAGAAACCTGAGCATGGCAGTGAAAATGATTTAACATGACCTGTTCAAGGCTAGACAGGGGCGCTTTATGGATCTCCTGTTTGTAGTTTTTTTATGTATAACTCCTGATTTGCAAGTATTTGAAAAACCATAATTTTACTAAAGCCCCTCTCTGCCCATGACTTACAGCCAGGGTCATTTCTGCCTGAAGGAAACGTGTGGATCCCCCAAACTGGGTGAACCCTGACAGATCAGACCTGATATTTAGATCTCATTGTACTTTAAACCAAAGTTGAATGGAGTTTTTACAAAGGGATTGTTTGTGTTTTTCAGTAAGTTTTTCAGTGAGTCGGGAAATAGATTTAGCTTCAACGGTGATGGAAATTGTGGTAAAATTTTCTATTTTGATCCAGGAATTTGTGAGTTCATCTGAGGACCAGTGTATGATTGCCCTAATCTGGGCTGCCCAGTACTACCAGAGGAACCAGTGTATGATTGCCCTAATCTGGGCTGCCCAGTACTACCAGAGGAACCAGTGTATGATTGCCCTAATCTGGGCTGCCCAGTACTACCAGAGGAACCAGTGTATGATTGCCCTAATCTGGGCCGCCCAGTACTACCAGAGGAACCAGTGTATGATTGCCCTAATCTGGGCCGCCCAGTAATACAAGAGGAAGTTTGGCTCCTGGAGGCCACCTCTATCATAAGGCAGACAAAGTAGGGAGAATCTGAGTCTTGGGCGCTGGTCTGTCATAAGGCAGATAGTCTTGGGCGCTGGTCTGTCATAAGGCAGATAGTCTTGGGCGCTGGTCTGTCATAAGGCAGATAGTCTTGGGCGCTGGTCTGTCATAAGGCAAATAGTCTTGGGCGCTGGTCTGTCATAAGGCAAATAGTCTTGGGCGCTGGTCTGTCATAAGGCAGATAGTCTTGGGCGCTGGTAAGGCAGATAAAGTAGGGAGAGTCTTTGGCACTGGTTATTCCACATAAAATGAGTTATTAATTCCTTCAGTTTAGAAAATAGAGTAGGTGGAGGCTAAGTGGATTGGAAAAGATATGGAATTTTGGTAAAATCTTCATCTTAACTATATTAACGCGACCTATTAGAGACATGGGGATCCATCTTTTAAGTATATTTGTGGTGGATATCAAAACTGGACTGTAATTTTCTGAAATTATGTCAGACATGGACACACACATCATGTAGTCACACAAGTCAGACATGGACACACACATCATGTAGTTACACAAGTCAGACATGGACACACACAGCATCACACAAGTCAGACATGGACACACACATCATGTAGTCACACAAGTCAGACATGGACACACACATCATGTAGTCACACAAGTCAGACATGGACACACACAGCATCACACAAGTCAGACATTGACACACACATCATGTAGTCACACAAGTCAGACATGGACACACACAGCATCACACAAGTCAGACATTGACACACACATCATGTAGTCACACAAGTCAGACATGGACAGATACAGCATCACACAAGTCAGACATGGACACACACATCATGTAGTCACACAAGTCAGACATGGACACACACATCATGTAGTTACAAAAGTCAGACATGGACACACACAGCATCACACAAGTCAGACATGGACACACATATCATGTAGTCACATCAAGTCAGACATGGACACACACATCAAGTCAGACATGGACACACACATCAAGTTAGACATGGATTATTTATGACACATACATGTATATCTCCGTCACCATAGCAACAAGTGAATTAATGGTTGATGAAGGGTAGGAACCATTGGTTGAAAAGTCTAAAAATAAGTTATGGGGTCACATAGATGGCATTCCTGAGCCCGCATGGGTGTCTCTGGCCCAGGATCAGTGTGGATTACAGCACACCCTGTGATCAGAGGGAAAAAAAATCACACCCACGTGTGTTTGAAAAAATAACACACACGTGTGTTTAATCTCCCAGGGCACGCAGGGAAACGGACGGCTGGGCCAGTACACAACTCATGTCACCCAAAACTCCACCTCTCAGACACACAGGCGTTTAGAGGCAGGAGCTGCAGGTACAGGAAATGTGGAACAGGTGATTCTCTTTTAGGGTTACTATAGTAACCAACAACTAAGGATTTCAAGTCATCAGTTGAATGTGCTCCAACTACACCTTCTTCTGACACTCTGAGTACTTGCAGCTTTAGCCACTCAGCCATGACGGTGAACTAATTGACTAGCTGACGGTGAACTAATTGACTAGCTGATGGTGAACTAATTGACTAGCTGACGGTGAACTAATTGACTAGCTGACGGTGAACTAATTGACTAGCTGACGGTGAACTAATTGACTAGCTGACGGTGAACTAATTGACTAGCTGACAGTGAACTAATTGACTAGCTGACGGTGAACTAATTGATGTGCTGATGACAGAACAAGACATGTTCAAGATGTAATTTTGAGCTTTTTTGAGCTTTTTGAGATTGGCTGACATTTTTCACCATTTTATTGATCAACCCACAATTTGATTAATAGAGCAAATAATTGATAGATTTATGGATTATGAAAATAATCAATAGAGGCAGCCCGATTCACTTTGCATTGACTGCAGGTTAATCCAACATTATGCTATACTGTGTCTCTTTGCATTGACTGCAGGTTAATCCAACATTATGCTATACTGTGTCTCTTTGCATTGACTGCAGGTTAATCCAACATTATGCTATACTGTGTCTCTTCTTGCGGTCTGCTGTTATGAGCAACTTGATTTGATGTCATCTGATAAGGGACTTTGCAGTGAACCTTTACTGGGAAATAGGCATAATCTTCAAACAACAACAGACTTGTAAGCCACTAGGTCAGGAGAATGTCACACTGAGCATGTGTGTGTGTGTATGTGTGCAAGATTTCACAGTTTCTCAGTAATCCATCAGCATGCTATGGAGCAACACTTTGCCCTGACACACACACATATGTGTGTTAGAGGACCATAGTGGACTTGGCCTGACACACACACACACACACACACACACACACGTGTATGTTGGAGGACCATAGTGGACTTGGCTCGACACACACACACACACACACACATGAGTTAGAGGCCCGTAGTAGAAGCACAGCACTTTAATGTGCTGTGAAATACAGTATACACACTTGCTCTGTTATTTATGATCATACTAGGTAAAAAGACAAACATGTCTTTGATCTCACTAGGTAAACAGGTAAACATCCTTTGTTATTTATGGTCTCACTAGGTAAACAGGTAAACATCTCTCCCCCCATGGTCAGTGGTGCTGTGTATTTGATACTTTGCATTCTAATTTGCAAGAGAATACAAAAACATCTTACTAACAACTTGCCACATGTGCAACTGATGAGTTTCTGCCTGTTCGTTGCAACTCTTCCATCCTTCTCACCTATGACACGTGCAAAATGTTACTTTGACCTGTCCTTTCTGAAACTTTTCCCCCTTCTGTGGGTCCTCTCCACATGTGGCCTTCTGATGACCCATGCAGAGTGTGTGAATAGCTGCCCTCTAGGGGTGCAGAGGGGGTGATCATTGACCCCTGTGCCTGGCCAGCTCTTAATGGGTTTTGATTCATCATGTTTTTTTCTGAAGGTTGTCAGTAGGGAGCACATTACTCCGGCACTTTCAGACATTATTGAATATTTGATGTATGCCAGTGGCTATTGCGAATGCGGGATTACATAACGACTCAGTGCAGAAGGACAGCCTAATAGAAGACTGTATGAATATGTAGTCCATTAGGAACATGGCCTTCCTCTCTTGCTCTTGTGACAAACACTAAACGATCAGATAAACACTCACTCTTCCATACTAACTTACTTACGTCAGGTAAACACTCACTCTTCCATACTAACTTACTTACGTCAGATAAACACTCACTCCTCCATACTAACTTACTTACGTCAGATAAACACTCACTCTTTCATACTAACTTACTTACGTCAGATAAACACTCACTCTTCCATACTTACTTACTTACGTCAGATAAACACTCACTCTTTCATACTTACTTACTTCAGATAAACACTCACTCTTTCATACTTACGTCAGATAAATACTTACTCTTCCATACTAACTTACTTACTTCAGATAAACACTCACTCTTCCATACTTACTTACTTCAGATAAACACTCACTCTTCCATACTTCCATACTTCTTTCTTTCCTTCCTTACTTCCTCACATACTCACTTACCTTTTTTCTTAATTACTTCCATACTTATTGTGCTTACTTACATTCAGTTGCGTACCCTTGTCCTCCAGTCCACTGTTGTTAGTCTGGTAGTAACACCTGTACGGCTCCCCAGTTTCCCCGGCTGCAGAGCGCCTTCGCTGTCTCCTGGGGGACGATGACGAGCCGACCCCCACCATCTTCACTGAGATGGACACACTACAGCACGAGGGAGGGGAGATGGAGTGGAAGGAGTCCGCCAGGTAATGTGGACACACACATACACACACGTAAACACACACATGCGTGCATATACTGTACATACACACACTCAAACACATTTTGTTGCAGGATGTTGTAAGTGGTCATATATATATCAATATCTTTATATATTTGTCATGCACACACACATACTCACAGAAACACACACACTAACAACATTTCAACAAAGTCATCCACTTCACCACGCATGCATTTGTTGTTTATAATACTGTGTGTGTGTGTGTGTGTGTGTGTGTCTTGGCAGGTGGGTGAAGTTTGAGGAGAAGGTGGAGAAAGGTGGCGAGAGGTGGAGCAAGCCCCATGTGTCCACGTTGACCCTGCACAGTCTGTTTGAGCTCCGCACCTGCCTGCAGACTGGCAGCATCCTGCTGGACCTGGAGGGCTACTCTCTGCCCCAGATCATCGGTCAGCACAGCACAACACACACTTTCCATTCCCTACTCGAATGTCATTTTATTACAGTAATGCACAAATGTATTTTTATATTTGTTTTTTAATTTAATTTTCATTAATTTTATGTTTGTTTGCATTGCTATTTTTATTTAATATGACATAATAGTAAATCATCCTCCTAAACAAACTAAACTGAAAATGATGTTGGCATGCCTGTTTGGGTGGGCGTGTAGAAGCAGGTGGATGTGTGTGTGTGTGTGTGTGTGTGTGTGTGTGTGTGTGTGTGTGTGTGTGTGTGTATGTGGTATGAGTAGAAATATGCATGTCTGCTGATTCTGACCTGACCCTTGAACTTTTGCATGCTGACCCTATGACCTCTGTCCTTAATTAGATGATATAGTGGATCGTCAGGTCCAGGATGGACTGATCGCTGAGGAACTGAGGGACCAGATCAGCTTTGTGCTGCTGAGGAAGCATCGCCACCAGACCAAGAAACCCATTCACCGCTCCCTAGCAGACATCAGCAAGACATCTAGTCCCACTCCAGCCAGTGAGTCACACACACACACACACACACACACACACACACAAGCATCGCCACCAGACCAAGAAACCCATTCACCGCTCCCTAGCAGACATCAGCAAGACATCTAGTCCCACTCCAGCCAGTGAGTCACACACACACACACACACACACACACACACAAGCATCGCCACCAGACCAAGAAACCCATTCACCGCTCCCTAGCAGACATCAGCAAGACATCTAGTCCCACTCCAGCCAGTGAGTCACACACACACAC
>PYXC01000949.1:567500-580000 GCA_015244755.2 Tenualosa ilisha | reverse complement strand
TCATGATCACTCATCTTCATCATGATCACTCATCTTCATCATGATCACTCCCCTTCATTATGATCACTCCCCTTCGTCATGATCACTCCCCTTCATCATGATCACTCCCCTTCATCAAGATCACTCCCCTTCATCATGATCACTCCCCTTCATCATGATCACCCCCCTTCATCATGATCACTCCCCTTCGTCATGATCACTCTCCTGCCCATCCGTCCTGGTCCTCCCACAGGATGGCTAGGTGCAAGGGCGTTGGGTAGCCCAGGAGAGCCCAGGACTCAGACTCAGTTGGGGCGTTGGGGAGGTAGACTCAGGGGGGGGTTTGGGGCTCAGACTCAGCTGGGGCGTTGGGGAGTTTGGGGCTCAGACTCAGCTGGGGCGTTGGGAGTTGGGTCAGACTCGTTTTGGGGCTCAGACTCAGCTGGGGCGGGGGAGTTTGGGGCTCAGACTCAGCTGGGGGCGTGGGGGAGGGGAGTTTGGGGCTCAGACTCAGCTGGGGCGTTGGGGAGTTTGGGGCTCAGACTCAGCTGGGGCGTTGGGGAGTTTGGGGCTCAGACTCAGCTGGGGCGGTGGGGAGTTTGGGGCTCAGACTCAGCTGGGGCGTTGGGGAGTTTGGGGCTCAGACTCAGCTGGGGCGTTGGGGAGTTTGGGGTCAAAGTCACGGGAAAACATCTTGTTTTTTCTTGACTCTGAAAGCAGCAGAAGGGGATTAAGGGGCGATTTTGACCTAAGCACTGACCACTCCACTCCCACGTGCTCCACACCCGCCCACTGCTCACACACACACACACTCATACTGACCACTCCACTCCCACGTGCTCCACACCCACATACCACTCATACACACACACACACACATGCGCGCACACACATACACTTATGCACACACACGCAATACATAAATCATCATCAATAAAAAGTGATCATAAGCAGTGTGTGTATCTGTGTGTTATGGCCATATATGTATATATGTATATATTACATTGAAGGGGCTGTTGTGGATCCTGTTGGGAACAAAATGCTGTGAGACTTTACAGAGACACACTCCACACCACTGGATGTGTATCAGATACAGATCCACACCAGCAGTCTAACTGAAATAATTTAATTTTATAACATGCAGAGTCACACCCCCCTTTCTCTGGCCCCTCCCCCCCCACTCCCCCCTTTCTCTGCCCCCCCCCCCCCCCCACTCCCTCCAGCTGAAGAATAAGTTCATGAAGAAGATCCCGCGTGATGCGGAGGCCTCCAATGTCCTGATTGGAGAAGTGGACTTCCTGGAGAAGCCCTTTGTGGCCTTCGTCCGACTGGCTCAGGCCACCACTCTGGGCGGGCTCACTGAGGTCCCTGTGCCAACCAGGTGCCATACCAACACTGTTTGTACACATCGCACACACATCATCTGTATATCACACACACACACACACGGCCGGTACTAGTACACTGGTGCACAAAAACATGCAGGTACAATTAGAAAGGCAGGCCAATGCACACACTTACACACACACACACAGGCCTGTTCCAGAAAGTGTGGATCTCCAGTAAAACACAGTGTGAATGATCTCTCTTTCTGTCTGTCCTCCAAGGTTCCTGTTCGTGCTGCTTGGGCCCACTGGCAGAGCAAAGTCCTACAACGAGATCGGCCGCGCCATCGCTACGCTCATGGTGGATGATGTAAGTTTTTAAGTTGAGTGTGTCAGGCGTGTGTGTACTTGTGTGGTAACACAGGCCATGTATCTCTTCCTGTTGCTTATATGCCAGTGTGGACCATATATATCCCCCTGTTTCATATATGCTCATATATATCCCCCTGTTTCATATATGCCAACGTGGACCATATATATCACCCTGTTTCATATATGCCAACGTGGACCATATATATCACGCTGACCTGATCTGCAGATTTTCAGTGATGTGGCCTACAAGGCAAGGGACCGCGAGGACCTGATTGCAGGGATCGATGAGTTTCTGGATGAGGTCATCGTGCTCCCGCCGGGAGAGTGGGACCCCAAAATCCGCATTGAGCCCCCAAAGAAAGTCCCCTCAGCGGACATGCGGTAGGACATCAGCAGCTGGTGCTCTCTACCTCAAGAGCTTTACTGACCATCAGAAACATGTCATGATAATTAGAAACTCTCTTTCTTACTGACCATCAGAAACATGTCATGATAATTAGAAACTTTCTTCTCTTTTTCTTTTGCTCTATGCCGTTGCTTCATCTGTTTTCTCTCTCCTCTCCTTTCCTCCTCTCATCTTCCCTTCTCTTCTCTCCTCTCCTCCTCTCATCTCCCCTTCTCTTCTCCCTTCCCCTCTCCTCTTCTCTCTCCTCTTCTCTCCTCCCCCCTCCTCTCCTCTCCTCTTCTCCCCTCCCCTCTCCTCTTTTCTGCTCTCCTCTCCTCTCCTCTCCTCTCCTCCTCTCTCCTCTTCTCTCCTCCCCTCTCCTCTTCTCTTTTCTCCTCTCCTCCCCTCTCCTCTCCTCCTCTCTCCTCTTCTCTCCTCCCCTCTCCTCTTCTCTTTTCTCCTCTCCTTCCCTCTCCTCCCCTCCCCTCCCCTCTCCTCTCCTCTCCTTTCCCCTCTGCAGTAAGTCTGTGTTGAACCTGAATGAGTTGGGACAAATGAATGGAACAGCAGGAGGAGGCAGGGCTGCTTCTGATGATGAGGAAATGCCTGTGCCCCATGAGCTGGGGGAGGAGCTGTCCTTCACTGGGAGGTACAGTGGTCTTCTGCCATAGAACTCTGCCTACATCTTCTTTCTAGCCATAATTAATACAGCTCAGCCTTCACCATACAGTGTGTGTTATGGGATACGAATACTGCCTCTAGAATACTCCTACAGGACAACAATATTCACTCTACTCCTAACAATACTCACTCCAGTCCACTTTACTCTACTCCTCTACTCCTACTGAACTCCTCCTCTGCTCTACTCCTACTGGACAACAATACTCACTCTAGACCACTCTATGTCTAACAATACTCACTCTACACCACTCTACTACAAACAATACTCACTCTACACCACTCTACTCTTAACAATACTCACTCTAGACCACTCTACTCCTAACAATATTCACTCTAGACCACTCTACTCCTAACAATACTCACTCTAGACCACTCTACTCCAAACAATACTCACTCTAGACCACTCTACTCCTAACAATACTCACTCTAGACCACTCTACTCCTAACAATATTCACTCTAGACCACTCTACTCCAAACAATACTCACTCTAGGCCACTCTACGTCTAACAATACTCACTCTAGATCACTCTACTCCTAACAATATTCACTATAGACCACTCTACGTCTAACAATACTCACTCTAGACCACTCTACTCTTAACAATACTCACTCTAGACCACTCTACTCCTACAGGTTTTGTGGGGGCCTCTATCTGGACATCAAACGCAAGCTGCCGTTTTTTCTCAGCGACATCTATGAGGGTTTCCACATTCAGTCCATCTCTGCGGTGCTCTTCATCTACCTGGGCTGCATCACTAATGCCATCACCTTCGGGGGGCTCCTAGGGGACGCAACAGACAACTACCAGGTGACTCTCCTCTGGGCCACCTCCTCTAGTGCCACCTCCTCTGGGCCACCTCCTCTAGTGCCACCTCCTCTGGGCCACCTCCTCTGGGCCACCTCCTCTGGGCCACCTCCTCTAGTGCCACCTCCTCTGGTGCCACCTCTTCTAGTGCCACCTCTTCTAGTGCCACCTCCTCTGGGCCACCTCCTCTAGTGCCACCTCCTCTGGTGCCACCTCCTCTAGTGCCACCTCCTCTGGTGCCACCTCCTCTGGGCCACCTCCTCTGGGCCACCTCCTCTGGGCCACCTCCTCTAGTGCCACCTCCTCTGGTGCCACCTCCTCTAGTGCCACCTCCTCTGGGCCACCTCCTCTAGTGCCACCTCCTCTGGTGCCACCTCCTCTAGTGCCACCTCCTCTGGGCCACCTCCTCTAGTGCCACCTCCTCTGGTGCCACCTCCTCTAGTGCCACCTCCTCTGGTGCCACCTCCTCTAGTGCCACCTCCTCTGGTGCCACCTCTTCTAGTGTCACCTCCTCTAGTGCCACCTCCTCTAGTGCCACCTCTTCTAGTGCCACCTCCTCTGTTGCCCCCTCTTCTCTTTCCCTCCCTCTCCTCTTCCACTCCCTTTCCTCTTTCACTTTCTCTCCTCTTTCACACTCTCTTTTCTCTGTCTTTACTCTTTTGCTCTCTTTCCTCTTTCACCTCTTCTCCTCTTTCATTCTCTCTCTTTTCTGTCTTTCCTCTTTGACTCTCATTCCTCTTTCGCTCCCTCTCCTCTTTCACTCTCTCTCTTTTCTCTGTCTTTCCGCTTTGACTCTCATTCCACTTTATCTCTCTCTCCTCTTTCGCTCCCTCTCCCCTTTCACTCTCTCTCCTTTCTCTCCCTCTCCCCTTTGACTCTCATTGCTCTTTCACTCTCTCTCCTCTTTCACTCCCTCGCCCTTTTCTGTCTCTTTCAGTGCTGCTTTCAACTTTATACTTTTGGTGTCCAACACACCTTCACTCTCTTTCTCTCTATCACTCTCTCTCCCTCTCTCAGTGTTTTGTCCATTCATTTTTTCTTCTTCTTTAACTTTTTTTGTGTTTTTTATTTTCCTTCTCCATCTGATTCCTGGTTGGATGTTTATGTTGTTTGTAAATGTGCAGGGCGTTATGGAGAGTTTCTTGGGAACGGCGTTAGCGGGGACGGTCTTCTGCCTGTTTGGAGGCCAACCCCTCATCATTCTCAGCTCCACAGGACCTATTCTAATCTTTGAGAAACTGCTCTATGAGTTTAGCAAGTGAGTGAAATACCTTATTTTTTACTGCCTAAAGGCTAGCAGTCAGATTCCGTTAAAGGCTAATGTGTGGACTTAGCATGATTAGCATATTAGCATAAACATATTAGCATTTTCAAAAGATACAGTAGGCATGTGGGCATAACTATGTGCCAGAGTCACAGACACTGTTTTAGCGCTACACGCTGGTGGTACAGAGTCACAGACTCACAAAGCAGCTTGGTTGTGTACACCTGTTGTAGTACTACACGCTGGTGGTATGTCAGAAGTCCAACTGTGATTTTGTCTTCAGGTGCTTCAGTGTTGTCTTACTCTGTCTCTCGAGTGTCACTCTCTGACTCCCTCTTCATCCCCATGCTCACAGGTCAAACAGCATTGACTACATGGAGCTGCGTCTGTGGATTGGCTTGCACTCGTGCCTGCAGTGTTTGGTGCTGGTGGCGTCAGACGCCAGCTTCATAATTAAGTACATGACGCGCTTCACTGAGGAGGGCTTCTCCAGCCTCATCTCCTTCATCTTCATCTCAGACGCCATCAAGAAGATGGTTGGATCCTTCAAGTACTACCCCATCAACCGCGGCTTCAAGCCTGACTACGTCACCACCTACCGGTGCGAGTGCTTGGCTCCGGACCAGGGTGAGTACGACGTCCCACTAGGGACAAAAGACTTTTGGAGAGAGGGATTTGGGGTTGAAGATTGTCTCATGAGAGAGAGGTCTTCCTTGTGATCTATTGATGCAGTTTTGCAAAGATCTGGGAATGCTACCATGGATGAATTATAGTGCTCAGGAAACATTAGTTAACATTAAGTAATATTGCATATTGGGAAAATAGATTCAGCACATGTCTTCACTTGTCTGTGGATGATTTGGAGAAATAGAAAAGGATGTATGTATATTTGAATAAACCAAATATGGAACCCACCTGTTAGTGTATCTAAAGAGTTACGCACAGATGTCCAGGTGTGGCATGTTTTGACAGTGGTCTGTGCAGATATCTGACACCTGTAATTGATTTGTGTTATGTATGTTTCTGTTTCACTCTCATGGACTCCTGTTTGACCTGAGTGAGTATAGCGTCATTTTAAAAGAAATGCACTTGTAGTGCACTCTCATGTAAAAAGAAATATACTAGTAGTGCACTTCAGTAATTCTCCTCATGTTAACAGAAATATACTAGTAGTACACTTAGGCAATTCTCATGTTAATAGAAATGTAGCGGTAGCGCACTTTCGTAGTTCCCTCATGTTAGCAGAAATACACAAGTAATGCACTTCAGTAGTTCCTCTTATGTTAAAAGAAATTTACTAGTAGTGCACTTCTGTAGTTTTCTTTGTGTTAAAAGAGATACAGTATATTAATAGTGCATGTTCATTCCACTCCCATACCCTCAAATCATTCTCCTCACTTTCTCTTTCTTTCTTTCTTTATTTCTTTCTCTCTTTCTTTCTGTCATGCTTTCATGTTTTGTGCAGTGGCATCTGTGATGGGAAATGATTCAGTTCCACTGGGTCCTGATAACATGACTGAGTTGGTGAGTGGTTTAGGCCCTGGAGAGTGGCTGGATCTGTGAGCCTAATCTGGCCCTCCTCTGGCCCAGATGGGGGCCCAATTCGGTTCACAGTCAGCTGTATCACAGGCTGATTACTTGTCACTGTTGTATCTAAATCTGGCATCTGAGATATACTCTAACAACAAATGGGTCTTAAATATAGCATGAAATGCCCTGTCCTTTGTATTACAGATGATATATTTTTAATTCTGATTATAATAATTGTAAAGTGCTATTGTGACTGAATGACTGCTCCACGCGCAGCCCTGTTTTATGTAAAGAAATGCAATGCATCCTCCAGACCCTTGGGTGGTGCTGTTGTGTTTGGGGCAGTTTTTATTCTCTCTCTCTCTTCCCACTCTATCTCTCCTGCGGATGCCTTGTGGGTCTCTGTGTGTGTGTGTGTCCCTGTGTGTGGGAAACTGTGTGTGTGTGGGTCCCTGTGTGTGTGGGTAACTCTGTGTGTGGGTAACTGTGTGGTGGGCGTCTGCAGTATAACATGACAGGTCTGGACTGGAGTCAGCTGAGCAAGAAGGAGTGTGTCAAATATGGCGGGGAGCTGGTGGGCAAGTCCTGCAAGTACGTGCCAGACCTGGCCCTCATGTCCTTCATCCTCTTCTTCGGCACCTACTCAATGACCGTCTCACTCAAGAAGTTCAAGACCAGCCGCTACTTCCCCACCAAGGTCTGGGAATGGAGGGGTGGGAGGGGTGACGGCAGAGCCACAGGCTTAGGGTTTGGTTTTGTGTTGAGATGGGGTGTGTGGGTGTGTGTGTGGGTGGGTGTGTGGGTGTGTGGGAGGGGTGACGGCAGAGCCAGCAGCTTAGGGTTTGGTTTTGTGTTGAGATGGGGTGTGTGTGTGGGTGTGGGTGGGTGTGTGGGTGTGTGGGTGGGTGGGTGTGTGTGTGGGTGTGTGGGTGTGTGTGTGTGTGGGTGTGTGTGTGGGTGGGTGGGAGGGGTGACGGCAGAGCCAGAGGCTTAGGGTTTGGTTTTGTGTTGAGATGGGGTGTGTGGGTGGGTGGGTGTGTGTGTGGGTGTGTGGGTGTGTGGGTGGGTGTGTGTGTGGGTGGGTGGGAGGGGTCGGTTGGGGAGGTGAATGTTTCTATTTGAAGGTCCATCTCTGTGAATCCCCGCCCCTTTATCAAACCCCTTAGACTGCTGCTGCCATTGTGAGAGATGTCCCTGATCACACCAGACCTGGGCCAGCTGTCTGAATCCTCCTCCCTGCACGCAATAAACCTCCCCTGTGTCTCTGCTCTATATGTATGTGTGTGTGTGTGTGTGTGTGTGTGTGTAGGTGCGTACCCTGATTGGGGATTTTGCCATCATCATCTCCATCCTGACGTTCTGTGGGCTGGACTTTCTGATGACCTTGGACACTCCTAAATTGCATGTCCCCACAGAGATCAAGGTTCCCACCTGTCCCCCTCTTCACTGGCCAGACCAGACCTCCATCTCTTCCCCACTGCACACCCCCCCCCACACACACACCTCCCCACTACTCCCCCTCTCCATCTCTCCCCCTCTTCACTGGCCAGACCAGACCTCCACCTGTTCTCTCTCTATATCTCTCACAGAGTTGGACCATGTGCAAATGCTTCATTTTTTCTTTTGCGTGTGCCAGCCCAGCGTGCTCCATTGTTGACAGGCATTTGCATGCTTTCTGTCATCTGTTTCTCATAGCTGTGTCTGTGTGTCCCGTTTTTTGATGATGTAGAGAATGATCCATCAGATCAATTCAACAAATATCTGTTAAAACTGATCCCATTTCCACCGTGCATGAATACCACAAATCAAGTAGTGGGCACGGGCTCAGTGATAACTGTGTGTGTGTGTGTGATAACTCCTGATTATGCTCACTAATATCTTTACTTTTTGTATTTTCTCTCCTGCTTTTCTCTGCATTTGACCTTTGCCCTCTCACACACATCGTATGTGTGTGTGTGTGTGTGTGTGTGTGTGTGTGTGTGTGTGTGTAGCTGCGTAAGCTCATCAGTGATTTCGCCATCTTCATGTCTATCATGACGTTCGTGGGCCTTGATATGCTCATGGGCCTCCAGACGCCTAAGCTAATCGTTCCGACGGAGTTCAAGGTACGTGAGCGCAGACTCCTGCTGGACACACACGGCTGATTCCTCCGCTTCTGCCTGCTGCAGTGGGGGCCAGTAGAATAGGAATGGATTCGGGGTGATTTCTAACCTAAGAGCATTCAAAAGAAATCATGGAGTGTTGCTCATTGTTCTATGGCTTGCATCATGTGCCTGTTGTCATGGTAGCACTGTATGGAGAGAGAGATGAAAGGCAGTATAGAGTCAGTCTCAGTCATGTCAGACATACAGTATAGGGGTCAGTCATATTAAACATGACATGTAGTCTGGGTCTAATAACCAGTCTGTCATATGTATGAATCAAATTCAAATCTGTATATCACACTGACCTCAAGTACATATAGGGGATGTGGAGACGTGACTACAGGGAAAGATGAGTGAAGGTGTTTTTTTTCTCTGGTCTTATGTTTTGGTGCCTGGTCCCTCACTGTAGCCCACAAGGCCGGACCGCGGCTGGATTGTGATGCCCTTCGGGAAGAACCCGTGGTGGGTATACGTGGCCAGCTTCGTCCCCGCACTGTTGGTCACCATCCTCATCTTCATGGACCAGCAGATCAGTGCTGTCATTGTCAACCGCAAGGAGAACAAACTCAAGGTAAAGAGCTGTGTGAGATGCTCGTCTGTCTGTCTGCTGTTTGTCTGTGTGTCTGTCTGTGTCACTGCTGTCCGTCTGTCTGTCTGCTGTTTGTCTGTGTGTCTGTCTGTCACTGCTGTCCGTCTGTCTGTCTGCTGTTTGTCTTTGTCTCTTTAATAGTCAGTCTGTATTTTCGTTCTTTCCCTCTGTCTCTGATTGAACTAACTAAGTAGCTAACTAACTAAATCTGTGTCTGGTTTTGTGCGTTTCTTTTCATTCTTTGTACCTCTCCGTAACAGTGAGTCTGTGGTTATTACTTGAACCTTTTCTGTATTTTTTTTCTTTCAGTCTGTCTATCTGTCTGTCTTGTCTGTCTGCGTGTCCCTCTCCTGCCCCCCCCATTCTCTGGGTCTGAGACAGAAGGGCTGTGGGTACCATCTGGACCTGGGTTTGTGGTTTTCTGCCTGTCTTTCTGTCTCTCCATCTAAGCACCCATTTCCCTCCTCTCTGAGACAGAAGGGCTGTGGGTACCATCTGGACCTGTTCTGGGTGGGCATCCTGATGGCTGCCTGCTCCTTCATGGGGTTGCCATGGTACGTGGCTGCCACCGTCATCTCCATTGCCCACATTGACTCCCTGAAGATGGAGAGCGAGACGAGTGCCCCGGGTGAACAGCCGCAGTTCCTTGGGGTTCGGTAAGAGAGACAGCCTAGTTACCCTCACTGCCAATACCAAACCATCAGCGTGACAGAGGAGAGAGGTAATATAGCAAGAATCACTGTTAATGCCTGGAGAACAGCTAGGGGACAACAGGTGCCGTAGCTGATGGTGGCACTGTTCAATTCAATTCAATTCAGATTTATTTATACAGTGCCTTTTACAATAGTATTGTCTCATGGCGCCTCACTAAAGGAGCACCCAAGAGCAACAGGGGCAAGGAAAAACTCCCTTATGTTCAGTTAATCTAGGAAGAAACCTTGGGCAGATCCGTGACTCAAGGGGCCAACCCAACTGCCAGGGGTCATGCAGAAAAATTACAATCAGTAGTAACTATGACAGACTACAAGTTGCCTATGGTTTTAGCTAAGGTTCATAATAGTTCATAATAGAGTATTATCCCACTTTACATTACATGCTAGTCAGTCTATAGGTGGTTATGAGGAATTATGGCTGGACAATGTAGCAGCGGCCAGGCATAGTGTCAAATTCAAAGGAGTGAGATGGGTCATGGGGGTCACAGTAAGGGTCCATTTGACAGTGCCATTGTGAGGGGGGGTCAATCACCAAGCCTCAAGGAAGGGGAGTCTGGCCTAGCATGGGCGTCCAGGAAGGGCCTCTATGATGGAGAGTCGGTCCTGACATGGGCCTCCCGTAGTGTTGGTTGTAGTCCACTCAGGAGGGGAGGGTGAAAGGAGTCCGCCGGAATGAGGCAGGGATGACACTCAGCAGAGATAACTGTGGACAAAGGAAGAAAGTGAATTAGGCCAGGCTCACACATCAGAGAGCAAATGTGTAATTTGGGCATCCATATAAGTATATAAATATATATGTATATAAATATTGAGAGAGAGAGAGAGGGAAAGACAGAGAGAGAGAGTTGTACAGCATGACACATGAAGGTTGTGTGGTGGCACTAGGCTATAGCAGCATAACTAAAGTATGATGCATGGCAACCCAGCACCACTGCAGGGATGGTCAGTGGCCGCCATGCCTTGCAACTGGGGGCAACAGCAGAGGCAGTCCCTCCCAAAAGACCCATGAGAAGTGATGATTTGCCATGCACCATCCCTAACTATGGGAAACAGTAAAAAGGAAGGTTTTAAGTCTAGACTTAAAGGTATTGAGAGTGTCCGCTTGTCGAATGTGGGGGGGGGAGATTATTCCACAGGAGGGGTGCATGGTAACAAAAGGCTCTTCCTCCTATCATAGATTTTGATATTCTTGGAATTACAAGGAGACCAGCATTTTGGGATCTTAGGGTTCTAGGAGGGTGGTAAGGGACAAGTTAGTCTTTAATATATGTTGGTGCATCGCCCTTGAGGGCTTTGTAGGTTAGGAGGAGTATTTTAAAATCAATTAAACTTTTAATAGGGAGCCAATGTAAGGAAGCAAAGATAGGAGAGATATGTTCATATTTTTTAGTCCTGGTGAGTGTTCGGGCCGCAGCATTTTGTATTAGTTGTAGATTTTTGATACAGGTATTACCACACCCAGAGAACAGACCATTGCAATAATCGAGGCTGGAAGTAATAAATGCGTGTATTAATTTTTCAGCATCCTCAAAAGATAGGAACTTTCTAACCTTAGCAATATTTCGTAGGTGGAAAAAAGATGTTTTTGAAATGTGTTGTTCATGACTATTTAGAGAGAGGTCCTGGTCAATAATTACCCCGAGGTCTTTAACTTTTGCGTTACATGACAGTGACAGGCCACTGAGTAAGTTTTGGTGAAGGGGTAGAGTGTTGGTCAGCTGTTTAGGGCCAATCATCATAACTTCAGTTTTATCAGAATTTAAACATAGGAAATTATTAGTCATCCAGGTTTTTATGTCTAGGAGACAGACATCAAGTTTAGTCATTGGCATATAGTCATTAGGCTTCATAGAAAGGTAAAGCTGGGTATCATCAGCATAGGAGTGGAAAGTAATGCCATGTTTCCTTATAACAGATCCTAAAGGTAACATGTACAGGGAGAACAGCAGGGGACCTAGCACTGAGCCTTGGGGTACACCAAACTTTACTTTGGTATGGGCTGATGATTCATTATGAGCATGTACAAACTGGTAGCGACCAGAGAGGTACGATTTAAACCAAGCTAATGCAGAGTCTTTCATGCCTATCATGTGTTCAAGCCTGTTGCATAGAAAGGCCTGAGACTGGCGCTGTTGCATAGTGAGGCCTGATGGTAGCGCTGTTGCATAGAGAGGCCTGGTGGTGGCGTTGTTGCATAGCGACCTGACGGTGTTGTTTTTATCCCCAGGGAACAAAGGGTGACGGGGATACTGGTGTTTGTGCTGACTGGAGTCTCCATCTTCCTCGCTCCTGTACTTCAGGTGTGGACACGACGCTTTTTTAAGGAAGATTATATCTTCCTTAAAGATTATATATCATTCAAATACATGCTGCTCTTCCATAAAGATTATATATCATTCACACAATCAAGGGCCTATATAACATTCAATCAAATGAACTAAGTGTCATATAACATGCTAGAATAATCTATAATAATCTTCTACTTATGGTAATAATGTAGCCATTGTTAGTGTGACCATGATCCTGAACTGTGTGTGTTGTCTGTGTTTATCTCTCAGTATATTCCCATGCCTGTTCTCTATGGAGTGTTCCTTTACATGGGGGTGGCATCCCTGAATGGCATTCAGGTACACGTAACTCAACCAGAGACTGTGCGTGTATGTGTGTGTGTACTTTATGTGTGTGTGTATTGAATGTGTGTGTGTGTGTGTG
>PYXC01000949.1:525000-565000 GCA_015244755.2 Tenualosa ilisha | reverse complement strand
TTTCCTACATGAAAATATGTTGAATCCTGAGCACTCGTAGGTTTGATTGACTTGTCATTTCATGCTCTGTCTCAAAATGACTTTGATGTTGGACAAATACAACAAAACTCTCAAAATACAAGCACACAGCACTTCTACCCAAAATATCCAACAGGAATATGCCCGAATGCCCAAAACTGCTACGCAAACTGATGAACGTTGTTTGGCACTGCCAAAGGTATAAAAATGTAAAGCCTGTATGGTGCATTGCCATCTGTCACCCTACAGAAGATGCACAATGGTTGTTCAACAGCAAATGAGACAGATGAGAATGCCAAATTTTTTCTAATGTATAAACACAAGGGCTTTGTACCATCACCAGAGTGCCACTGAGAATCACTCTGCATGCCAACTGTGGCACGTGTGCCAGGGGTTGCCGACCCCAGGTGTACAGTGTGTGTGTGTGTGTGTGTGTGTGTGTGTGTGTGTCCATATGCTGGTTTTGTTGATGTAAATTCCTTCTTTTTCTAATGCATCTGACCGGGTGACTATGTGTACCTCACCATTTGTACCCCCACACACCCCTCCCCCACACTACCACCACCATCACAACCCCAAGGCAAAGTGTCCCAAAGAAGCCCCTCCCTCTGTGAAGATTCCCATGGAAATCCTGGATCCACCGCTTGACCCTGCCTCCACCCATGCCTCTCCTCCCCTTGACCCCTCCCACCCCTAGCTGTGAGTAAACATGTACAGTAGAGGACCCCTCCCTTCGCCACACCCATCTCAGTCCAGAGTGTAGAAAGACTGAACATACAGTAAGCCAATAAATGAGACACTCTGTGTGACAACTTGTGACAATAAGATACCTGTAAAAATTAGCGACCTGTGACAGTTAGCTCCCTGTGACAATAAGATACCTGTAACAATTAGCGACCTGTGACAATTAGCTCCCTGTGACAATTAGCTCCCTGTGACAATAAGATACCTGTAAAAATTAGCGACCTGTGACAATTAGCTCCCTGTGACAATTAGCGACCTGTGACAATTAGCTCCCTGTGACAATTAGCTACCTGTGACAGTTAGCTCCCTGTGACAATAAGATACCTGTGACAATTAGCTCCCTGTGACAATAAGATACCTGTGACAATTAGCTACCTGTGACAATAAGATACCTGAGCTTCAGACCAGTTTATTCCAGCCCTGTCAGATTGGCAAGTAACTCCAGGTAGTCATGATTAAGGCCATGCATAAACAAGATTTGAGTTTAAATCCCCCCCAATGGTGGTGTTCATAATGATTCCCACAGGAAATCAATCATGAGATCACTTGCTGTATGTTTGGTTGAGAGTCACAGAGTTCAGTGTATGAAGAACAGATATGACCATGAACTAACGTTCCTCCTCTTCCTGTTTGTCTTTCTTTCTTTCTTTCTTGCTTTTCCATTTTGTTTTTGTGTTTTTCTTGGACACTATCCAATGTGTGTGTGTGTGTGTGTGTGTGTGTGTGTGTAGAAGTATCAGGCTTGTTCCCCCGATGACGCTGAACTGGACCGCAGGTACTGTGTGCTCAAACTGCACGTGCCCTACAGCGACCTCATGCACCCCCCCGAAAACCCAACAGACTGGGGAGCGTACAGCCAGCTCAACAAAAGACACTAGCACACACACACACACACACACACACACACACACTGTATAATAAATACACATATATACTGTGTAAACACCAACAAACACCAACAAACACCAACCCAAAATAATGGACTGAGCATGCAACCAACTTGACAGCACATTAGAGTGTAAGCATGCACACACACATACACACACACACATATAGATACACACAAATATTCAAACACATACATGTACACAACCACCAGACTTGCACACACATGCAAACAGCGGCAAACGCAGTGTGATATGCAGTATTTGTACACACAAGCACACACACACAAGGCCTTACTCCACACACACACATTTTGAGGTGCACCCCAATTCATATTCATCTGCATGTAACATCTGCATACACATATTGTATACACAAGTACATATTTCCTATACCTCAACAGTACCGACTGAGTTCGCCCAGTCTGCTGAGCGCTTGCTGAACAGACATACTTTCACTTTGAGGCCATCATCAAGCTGTTTTGTATTTGCACTGTAAATGCTAAACTAATCACTTCAGGACTCCAGCAGAATTACTCTGAGTAGAAACACCACCATAGAAACACATAGAGTTAGAGATGGTATAGTATAGTTGTGGTTAAAACACATTACAAATACAGAAGGAATGTTTGTATTGTGATTTGTATAACTTTGATTATTCCTGCAGCACACAGACTGGCTGTACTCTCATATTAGCAATTAAAAAAGAATCTATTTGTCCTTATATCTGAAATTAAATGTAAATAATGTTCAAAATGCTCCAAATACCTGACGACTTTCACAGAATTGCTGGAGGAATTAAGCCTGCTTCTTTCAGTCATAAACTAACAGTTTCTTTTCAAATAGAAAGAAAAATGGTGGACTGTGGGAGTCAGAGCCAGAGATCTGTTGGTGACCGTGTAACAGTGGTGTCTGTAAACTCTGTCTCATAGTGCAGAACTCCACATTTCTGCCTTTATGGTGTTGTTACTGCCCCTGAAAGCAATGCAGAGTCTTTCTTTCGAATCTATGTGTATGTATCTATTTGTTTGTTGTTTATTGTTTGCTTGTTTTGTATATACAAATATTATAGTTCATTGTTTGTTTGAAATTGTGAACCAAAGTAGTAACCTATATCTACCTAAGCAGAAGACCACCATTAAAGATCAAACTTCTAACCGAGGTATTGGAGAGAGTGTTATTTGAAGCCTTCCTGACTTGAATTGATTGTGACTCTAGGGATCAATTTTTCAAGTCGCATCCTCCAAATGAAGCGTTTACTTTGTGCGTTTGGGGTTGGCATCTCTCTGTATGAAAAGAACCATTACTAAGGATTTGACTTCACTAACACCAACTGCACTTAGTTACTGCAGGAACATTGCATATGTGAAATGTCTGGGAAATGGTGCCCTCTACTGTTCATTTTTGGTGGTGTTTCATAGAAATTCCCAGATCTATAGGCTGAGTGTGTGGACCTTTGAAATAGAGCTCGTCCAGTGTTTCTGAACAGCCACAGACGCCTCCAAAGCTTTAAGATGAGCAGTGAGTCATATAATGTTCCCCTCAATTCTGAGATGGGAGCCCAGCCTCTCACCGCCCTCGGCATCCTGGGTAGTTGAAGTTGTGTTGTAGGCAGAAGATTGTTGCATTTCAGAGTCAGTACCAGTATGACTGTCTACACCCTAGCTGTTGACAAGAAATATGGGAATTAATATTTTTCACTATTTCATTTTATACAGGGCATTGTTTCAAAATATATTCTGTTCGCTGTCTCCAAAATATTTGGTTGTTTCTTTTCTTTTTTGAAATATGATTATTTTCCTGTCATGTAGCAGTGGATCTCCCAAATAACACAACCATGAGCATTCAATACCCCCCACCCCACCCCCCCCACCACTTCAGCTCCACCCCGCCAGACACCAACCTTTCAGCTCAACACCCCGCCATGAGCACTCAACACCCCCCCCAGACCTCCCCAGTTTCAGCTCAACACCCCGCCATGAGCACTCAACCCCCCCAGACCTCCCCAGTTTCAGCTCAACACCCCTCATGAGCACTCAACACCCCCCCCAGACCTCCCCAGTTTCAGCTCAACACCCCGCCATGAGCACTCAACCCCCCCAGACCTCCCCAGTTTCAGCTCAACACCCCGCCATGAGCACTCAACACCCCCCAGACCTCCCCAGTTTCAGCTCAACACCCCGCCATGAGCACTCAACCCCCCCAGACCTCCCCAGTTTCAGCTCAACACCCCGCCATGAGCACTCAACACCCCCCAGACCTCCCCAGTTTCAGCTCAACACCCCGCCATGAGCACTCAACACCCCCCAGACCTCCCCAGTTTCAGCTCAACACCCCCCCATGAGCACTCACCAACCCCCCAGCCCACCCCCCAGACACTCCCCCCCCCCCCAGTTTCAGCTCAACACCCCGCCATGAGCACTCAACACCCCCCAGACCTCCCCAGTTTCAGCTCAACACCCCGCCATGAGCACTCAACCCCCCCAGACCTCCCCAGTTTCAGCTCAACACCCCGCCATGAGCACTCAACACCCCCCAGACCTCCCCAGTTTCAGCTCAACACCCCGCCATGAGCACTCAACACCCCCCAGACCTCCCCAGTTTCAGCTCAACACCCCGCCATGAGCACTCAACCCCCCCAGACCTCCCCAGTTTCAGCTCAACAACCCCCAGTCTCAGTTTGTGCACATGCCGTCCTTCCCTGATGTCTGACTGCTTTGCATGCCAGAGTTCCAGAGCCCTCTCACCCATGTTTCCTCACGTCGTTCTTCAGGCAGCAGGTGACCTGGGAGTGGCCCAGGCCCTCTGTAGCTGTGGTTTGGGCCCTCAGTACGTCTGTACTGGGAACTCAGCAGGTCTGTACTGGGTCCGGGCGCGGCCCGGGTCCCCCTGCTCTCTATCTTCCTGTGAATGGACTGGCTGGTTCTCAGTCATGTCTCATCTGCATTGCTTGTCAGGGAGTCTGGTGGGCGTGGCCAAAAGTCACACACCACTGAGGTCACAATTATAGGTCAAAACTCCAAAATTAAATTTGTCAGCCGGTCTGCCCTTGGTTAAAAACTTAGCCATACTGAAAGCTGTACTAATCTGTTGTCTTAAACTGGTGGATAATGTATTTGTGAGGAGCACTGCTTCTCTTGAGCCCATGAAACCTGGTCTTCTCTCCCTCTCATCATTCTTTTGCTCTCTCCTTTGTCTGTGTGTGTGTGTGTGTGTGTGTGTGCATGTGTGTGTGTGTGTGTGTGTGTGCATGCATGTGTGCCCTCTGCCCTTACAAGAGAGTTTGTGTTCTCTTGTGTTTGTGGTTTAATCCCTGAGAGCACACAAGAGAATAAGTGGCAGTGAGTGAATGTAAGTTGGTGTCTCCTGAGACAGTGATCGCAACGCACAGAGAAAGACAGAGAGAGAGAGAGAGACAGAGAGAGAGAAAGAAAGAAAAAGAGGTGGGGGGGTAGAAAGACAGGTGGAGATAGAGACAGAGAGAGGAGTGGGTCATGAGAAAGAGAGAAACACACAATAAGAGAGGGGGAGAGAGAGAACGAGTGATATAGTCGTGGGTGGTAAAGAGATGGAAACAGGAAGGCTGGCAGAGAGAGAAAAGGAGAGAGAGAAAGCAGGAGACTGGGGTGAGTGTGTGTGAGAGCCTGAGTTGTAACGTGGGCTTGCTGCTGCTAGAGAGACAGAGGAGGGGTGTGTGTGTGTGTGTGTGTGTGTGTGTGTGTGTGTGTGTGTGAGTCTGAGTTGTAACGTGGGCTTGCTGCTGCTAGAGAGACAGAGGAGGGGTGTGTGTGTGTGTGTGTGTGTGTGTGTGTGCGTGCGTGAGCCTGAGTTGTAACGTGGGCTTGCTGCTGCTATTCCCCAGCGTCACCCTGCACTTGAAGATCTCCTGCCCCCCCTCCCCAGCCCAGAGCCTGCCCCCCACACGCCAACAGCTGGCCAGCGTGCCCCTGCCGCAAGTCAGGATTCAGGTGGACTCAGACTTCGAGGACTCTGACCTTCATCGTCCGCCTCCCCTTCTTCCTCATCCACACCTCCATCCTCTTCCTCGCCCTCTTCTTCACCCTCATGGCCACTGGGACCTGGACTATGGCACTCAGCTGTAGCCTCCTGACAGACGCCTCATCAGACTCCACTGTGTTTCTGCGCCACTCATGCCCTCAGGGATTGGCTTCTAATAGGGCAGAGGGAGAGAGAGAGGGGAAGAGAGAAAGAGAGAGAGAAAGAGAGAGACAAAAAGAGAGAGAGGGGGCTCAAAGTGCTCCTGGGAAAAATACAGGCCAGGCCTGGTTTCCAAAAAGCATAGAGAGAGAGAGATAAAAAAGAGAGGGAAAGCGTGTAGATGTGCCCCATTGTTTGGTGTTGGGAAGGATTGAAGCCATGCTTTGCTATGCTTCCTAAAGGCCAGGTCAGGGCCTGCTGCCTGCAGCAAGACTTCCATCACACACACACACACACACACACACACGAACTATAAGGCTCCATCACACACACGTGAACTATGAGACTTCATTACCTGCACACATACATTGTTTGTACTGGGCATCTCCAAGTTTTTTTTTCTTTCTTTAATGTGCAGTATTTTAAAGGATCAAACAAACATTTAATTCAAATGAATAGAAAATGTGATTTTTTTTCACTCTACCATTGACTTTAAATCATTAGTGTATGTGTATTAGGAAACTGTATCAAAACAGTTGCATGCATATGCGTGCATAGGATTGAGTGATTGAATGTAAAATATATATGTTTGTAAAGATGAAATTGCATGTAATATAATAAAATGTATTTAATCTAAAACTTGTGTATATTTTTTTGTAGATGCACTTGAGGCATTTCATAGAGTGTTGGACTCGATCAAGCAACAGAATACTATACCATTATGTGAATGCTAAATTAACCTTCAGTTTAGCACGCCATGCATATCCTCCTCATATCCTGCAAGGATCAACTCCACTGTATGCGCAATTACGTCATTGTGATTCGCTCTCTGATTTGCCAGAAATGCAGGTCAGCTCAAGCTTGGCTATCCACTTCCGGTCGAAGAAACTGTTCGCTTCCCATTTCTCTCAAGAGGAATAAAAGCAGAGGAGAGCGCAGTCATGGGGGAAATAGCTACGTTCACAGAAATATTCCGCTCCTACTCAGTGTCGCAGTTAAATGAATTGCTTGAGGACAACGAGAAGCTGAACAAAATTGTCACGGAAACGGACGAGGTGAGTCATTTATGTTTGAAAGCAAGTAAACAAATAGGTCGGTTTGTAACGTTAGGCGATGTTTTGGCTGTGAGGCCTTTTGTTTTGATTCACAGTCTGCATCTTGCAGTGTCTTTATTTGAACAAAGCACTTGAACAAACACTTCGGAAGAAAAAACATGGCTAACTACTGTCTCCTTTATCTGAAGTAGTGGGATATGTGCCCTAAACGCTGTGAGCTGGCTGCACTATGATGGCCACTGATTCGTGGTTGAGGTGGCTTGACAGTTCCGTCTTGCGCATCCGTGGCTTTCATAACTGCGCTGTCATGTCAAACTCCGCTTTCTCGGATCAGTTTAGTCCCGATCCAGGGCCCAATTAGTCAAGGTTAGGCAGATAGTTGGGTCATAGGCTACAGTTGTCATGTTAGCTTACAGTAGTCTATGTTTAGGCTCAGCATAAACAAATGTTTCCCTGTTTGGTAAGTGGACAGATGGATTTTTTTTACTCGAAATGAAATATCCTGCGTGCATCACCTTCATGAAAAACACATTCACGTCCCCTGGGTCCCTTTATGTTTGCAGATGATTAACACAGTCGTGGAAGAGCTATTTTTGTGGTGCTTTGAGTAAAGCCCAGCTGTTCCGTGGAAGTACGAAAATAGGAGGCAAATTAAGAGCTGCTCAGTGTGGCGGTGGGGAGGTTAACCATTATGTTGTTCTTTTGTCGCAGAACTGTAATGACTGTTCCTTTTATTCTTGTTTTTGAACAAAGTCTGTTGATTTGGTATTAGATGCGACCTAAAGGATCTCTTTTGATTTGGTTTGATATGTTTTGGGCTATGTTTTGGCTTTGTGGTTGGCTTGATCTAGGATGCAAATTGTGGCCCGGCAACAGGTGCTTTCTGTACAGGTGAAAAAAATATTTCCATGCCGTCATTGACTTTACTCATGTTACAGGGGACATAAAAATGTTCTAGTTGGATAATACTATTCAACCAACCGTCCGTGTTGACGTTGTTGTGTACACACTACATCTGAAAGCTTGAAGCCAGAAATACAAGAAGGCCTGGGTTATGTTGTAATGTATGTGCTTAATATAATACTTAAAAACGTTAACAGGAAGACATGATTATTTCAGGATTTGTGTTTAGAGCTAGCATTGTTTTGGTTATGAACTCAGAAAACCAACACTGAGGAGATGAATCTAGTAATTCACTCCACATTTCTAACTGATTAAAATTCTCTTGTGTTAGAGGGTGCTAGCATGAGAAATTTAGCTGTTGATCTGCACCACTAACATTGCAGGGCACCCGCCTCTTCTCCACAGGCCACCAAACCAAACACACACACACACACACACACACACACACACACTCAAATACACAGTAGTGAAACGCCTCAAAGATAAGAGTATGAGAGCGTAGTGGCTGTAAAACAGAGGCTTAACAAACAGCGCTTAACACCATTATGTGTGGACTCATGCACAGCAGTTGAACACCCATTAGTCTGTGACCCAGTTTTTGTAGGCAGAAGTACAACAGCTGAACCTTAAGGGACTTGGTGAAACCGTAACATTGTCATCATGGCTGCGCTACAGTGTTTAACCTCATGCTACCCTAGTCTGGCGTGTCAGTCGGTCGGCAGGCCAGCGTTCACAGTGTGCCTATATAATCACATTTGACTTAAATTGATGACCTCATTCTGTTAATCCAACTATGTGTGTGTGTGTGTGTCGGTGTCTCCAATGTGTGAATGAGTCAGGGCACTATCTGTCTAATCCAACTGCTGTCACTAGTCATTATAGCAGGGATAATGTTAGCGGTGGTTGCATGCTGTCCAGTTTTCTCCTGGTCCAGCTGTCCAGTGTTCTCCTGGTCCATCCTTTTGTGGATATCCTGGAGCAGAGTGGCAGCATCTGACAACTGACAGTATGGTCACCTGGGTTTAATTCCAGAGTCTGCCGTTTTGAGTTCATATTGGTTCAGATTGCTGTGTCTGCTGAATATCAACCTGAGCACATCCAAGTAAATGACTGTCCCTAAGTCACAAACAAGGTCCCTTTTCGCACCACGTCACCACAAACCATTTTCAGTCATTACTGATCATTGCAGTCACAGACAGTTGACCCCTAAAGATGGTAGTGAAGCCACAGACAGTTGACCCCTAAAGATGGTAGTGGAGCCACAGACAGTTGACCCCTAAAGATGGTAGTGGAGCCACAGACAGTTGACCCCTAAAGATGGTAGTGGAGCCACAGACCCCCACTGTGTCGTTTTTCACCTCTGCTCCAACGTCCCATTCCCAGCACCTCTCTGGTGTCTCTCGCTGCCTGCTCCGCATCCCTCTGTCCTCCTCCTCCTCCTCCCACTCTAATCAGCAGGGCTCAGGGCAGAGCTTGGAAGCCTAAGCAGTGCAGCCACACAGCCAGGGGGTTTAGTAGGGGACAAGACTGTCAGGCAGCCAGGGGGTTTAGTAGGGGACTGGACTGTCTGGCCGCTGATCCACAGCAACACACTGGTCCTGTCCTACGTCTACATATTCTGCTGGGCCTTTTCCTGCATTGAGATGCTGTCCTGTCCTGTGTCCAGATAGGCTGCTGTCTTGTGTCCAGATAGACTGCCGTCCTGTCCTGTGTCCAGCTGAGCTACTGTCCTGTCCTGTGTCCAGATAGGCTGCTGTCCTGTCCTGTGTCCAGCTGGGCTACTGTCCTGTCCTGTGTCCAGATAGACGGGGTCTTGTTCTCCAACAATCAGTCTGGAGTGTGCAACTCACAGGCCCAGTGTTGTCAGGGCTGTTTCTGTGTTGTTAGGCCTGTGTTTGTGTTGACTTCCAGATGTGCTACATCAGTGAGCGCTGGTCTTACAGAGGAGAGATGGCTAAGCCTGTGATTAATTAGTTTATTAAAGTCCCAGTGCTAGTGGACTGTGGAGCCCTGTGATTACGTGTGCAGTAATTCTGATCTATGTGGTTAATCAGTCATGGCTCTGAGGCAGAATAGTCTGCTGTGACCTTTGAACTGCTCCTAGTATACTATATGTATAGCATACAGTATGCAGCCGTGTGGGGTTGTATGTCATCTGTGATTATATCATTGAAGAGCTGTATTCTAAAGGGGCTTCTTGAGTACATCTGTTCATACACATGTTGCGTCTAAAAGACCCATAACCACAACACTGTCCTGGAAACAGTTACTAGAAATCACCCCCAGCGTCCCAGAGCTAGTGGACTTTGGCATTTCTGTGGTGACTGTAAACCAGAGGCTGTTTCCTGTGTTGTGTTAACTCTGTCCTTCTGTCCCCTCAGATGCTGGAGGTGCAGCAGAGCAAGGAGATGACGCTTGCCAGCAACCGCAGCCTGGCCGAGCAGAACCTCCTCCTCCAACCGGATCTGGATCACCAGAAGAACCAGCTCACCAGCTGCTACCAGCACCTTCAGGAGCTCTTTGAGGCATATCAGCTACGCAAGTCCACACTAGGTCAAAGGACACGCACACACACACACACACGCATACACACACAGTATATTGGATGCGTCATCTTGACATAAGAAACTAAAGGCACAAAACACATGTTGATATAATTAGTGAGTTGTCTGGAGTTTCTGGTTTATGCAAGCAGCACATCATCTACTATTGATTGCAAATATTTAGCGTCTAGGCTATATTACTGACCCATTTGATATCAATAATGTGGTCATTTGTCCAACACTGAGGCACACAAAGGTATTAATATATGTATTTTCTTAGATAATATTATGACAGACTCACACAGGCACAGAGAGTGTTTGTATTTGGGATGTCCCGAGGGAGCTATTATTCTGTCTCTGCCAGCTTTATATACATAGCAGCACAACTTGTCTGCCAGTTTGGGCTGTGACCAGTCACCTCCACTGTCCTAGCGATCTCTCTCTCTCTCTGTGATTCTCTATCTAATCAGTCTCAGCGTGTATCCAAGCTGCCTGTGGAACTCTGGGTTCTCTAGGGTTCTCTCTCTATGAGTGAGTGGCTGTGTTCTTTATGGTTCTCTCTCTTCATCCAATCAGAAACATCAGTTCATGCCAGTTTAGTCTTTCAAGGTTCGGGGTTAGGGGAGACATTGGGATTCAGCCTGTCTCTTTGCACAAGGCTCTCCTGAGGTTCCTTCATGGTACTCTGACTAGAATGACCCTGATAGGCCCGACTGATGGGCCCGCTCTAGAGGGGGCTTTCAGAGGAAACCAATAAGCAGGTTTTACCATTTCTGATGTTGCTTTTTCATTGGCTTTGAGCAATGTTGTTCCTTGTCAGTCATTGCAAATGGACATTATCCCATGAGCTGATCAAGTGTTCTTGTCTCTAAAATTGCTAGTAACAGATAGATTTAACCATTGGGAATGTAATGGTGTTTTTTCATATGCTTAAATTATGTTAGCCATCTGATCAGTAGATGCAGTACTAACATGGGCGCTGCCCATGGCAATGCTTAGACTCATCCACTATGTGTGTTTGGGTTGACTTTGCTTTTGGAGGTGGAAGCAAAATCAATCCTTGGCATACACTGATCATAAGAATGATTACACTTGACATTGACTTGATGTCATTCTCTGCCACTTTGTGTGTTTCAGACCATAATTCAGGAAACAGCTCCCTGGACACACTGCTCGCTCTGCTGCAGGCCGAGGGGGCCAAGATTGAAGAGGAAACTGAGGTAAGTGCATACACACACACATACACACACGCACCCACACACAGACCACTGACACAGGATCATCAGATCTTGTTGCAGTGTGGCTCCTTGGTGAAATCAATGGATTATAAATGATTCCTGCTTGTGTAATATTTTGTCTACATCTTCACATATGAATACATACGATGTACACTCACCAGCCACTTTATTAGGTACACCTTGCTAGTACCGGGTTGGACGCCCTTTTGCCTTTAGAACTGCCTTAATCCTTCGTGGCATAGATTCAACAAGGTACTGGAAACATTCCTCAGAGATTTTGATCCATATTGACATGATAGCATCACGCAGTTGCTGCAGATTTGTTGGCTGCACATCCATGATGTGAATCTCCCGTTCCACCACATCCCAAAGGTGCTCTATTGGATTGAGATCTGGTGACTGTGGAGGCCATTTGAGTACGGTGAACTCATTGTCATGTTCAAGAAACCATTCTGAGATGATTCGAGCTTTATGACATGGCGAGTTATCCTGCTGGAAGTAGCCATCAGAAGATGGGTACACTGTGGTCATAAAGGGATGGACATGGTCAGCAACAATACTCAGGTAGGCTGTGGTGTTGCAACGATGCTCAATTGGTACTAAGGGGCCCAAAGAGTGCCAAGAAAATATCCCCCACACCATTACACCACCACCACCAGCCTGAACCGTTAATACAAGGCAGGATGGATCCATGCTTTCATGTTGTTGACGCCAAATTCTGACCCTACCATCCGAATGTTGCAGCAAAAATCGAGATTCATCAGACCAGGCAACATTTTTCAAATCTTCTGTTATCCAATTTCGGTGAGCCTGTGCGAATTTTAGTCTCAGTTTCCTGCTCTTAGCTGACAGGAGTGGCACCCGGGGGGGTTTTCTGCTGCTGGAGTCCATCTGCCTCAAGGTTCGACGTGTTCAGCGTTCAGAGAAGCTCTTCTGCATACCTTGGTTTTAACGAGTGGTTATTTGAGTTACTGTTGCCTTTCTATCAGCTTGAACCAGTCCAGCCATTCTCCTCTGACCTCTGGCATCAACAAGGTATTTTCGCCCACAGAACTGCCGCTCACTGGATATTTTCTCTTTTTCGGACCATTCTCTGTAAACCCTAGAGATGGTTGTGCGTGAAAGTCCCAGTAGATCAGCAGTTTCTGAAATACTCAGACCAGCCCGCCTGGCACCAACAACCACGCCACGTTCAGAGTCACTTAAATCACCTTTCTTCCCCATTCTGATGCTCGGTTTGAACTGCAGCAGATCGTCTTGACCATGTCTACATGCCTAAATGCATTGAGTTGCTGCCATGTGATTGGCTGATTAGGAGTTTGCGTTAACGAGCAGTCGGACAGGTGTGCCTAATAAAGTGGCCAGTGAGTGTATTTGATGTACACATGACAACTGTAGAATAAACAGCATTTCTTAACGAACTAAATTTGTTTAGATTTGCAGTGTGTCTGTCGTGTGTGTTATTTGTTCGTGTTGTGTTAATAATGGTGTGCAGTATTCATGCAAACTGTTAGCATGAGCGAGCTCTAGCAGCAGCCATAAACATCTGTGTGCCTTTTGTTTCTGACGGGGCAGAACATGGCCGACTCGTTCCTGGAGGGCGAGTTGCCTCTGGACTCATTCATCGATGACTACCAGAGCAAGAGAAAGCTGGCGCACGTGCGGCGGGTGAAGATCGATAAGCTGCGCGAGATGGTGCTGAAGGGCCCCGTGGCCGCTCCCCCTCCGAGCGCCTCCACGCACACCCCCACACACCCTCAGCCTCCCGAGCCCACATCCCCCTCCCCCTTTCAGGGGTACACCAATGGCTCCCCCGCACTCCAGCCCCGATGGGGGGCCCAGCCCACCCCGTCACCGCCCCCTCCTCCCCAGATGGGCCCCCAGCTGCCATACCCCCTGGCGCCGTACCCCATGCCCGGGCCCATGCCAAGCTACCCAGGCGCCATGTTCCCCCAATACCCACCGGCCCTCCCTCAGAGGCCCACCTCAGGCATGGCACCCAGGACTGGCTTCATACTGCAGTGAAGAGGAGAGGGCATAAATACACACCTACACATGCTAATGTCAGGAAATAATACACACAAATACACACCTACACACGCTAATGTCAGGAAGCACTTTGATTGAGCTTATTATGTCCTCTTGTTTGGGAGGGCAGGGGAGTGGGCAAGGGCTCACTGTGTCAGCACTACAGGGGTTTTCTTTTCTTTAGTCCTAGCTTAGCAGCTACCCTGCGTCAGCGATGAGGGCACAGATTGAATTGGATGAGATTGGGTCAGATCTTTAGCTGTCTTCTTTGGAAGACAAACGGAAGACACCCTTTAACTAGAATTACTCAATCAGTTTGATCAGAATGCGGTGTTTGCAGCATGAAGCAGAGAGATGTGTCGTGTTTTTCTTCTTTTTAAATAACTCCAATGATGGCTGAAATCGACGGGCTTGAAAGTGATTGTTCGGTGTTGCTCCTGTGGTTGTGTGGACTTGTTTATATGCAAACTAAAATGTTCAACTGTGTTCTTTGGTATTCACAGAGAAAATGCATTTATTTTAGCCATCTCGTTATGAGATTTACACTTTTTTTACTCCAGTGTTTAATTATTTACTAGTTTTTTGTTTTCTTCTTGGCTCTTCGTTTAGTTATGCCATACAAGCATACAAAATCTAGACACAGCCAACAGATTTATAACTGGACTTAACTGTACTTTAAAATGAAGGTGCTCAATTGATGGTCCTAGAAGATTTTGGAGAAGATTAGGAGAATTAAACATCATTGTCTTACATAAAACCTCACTGACAGTTTTAACCCAGGAGAAACTGTGACCTATTGCAGCAATACAACAGCTCAGTGAACACATCAGTTAAATTAACTCAGTGAGCAGACACTCCTACCTGGACAGCTGTTAGTAATGACACGTCTGTCTAGAAGTTCCAAAAGAACGTTGCTCCATTTGAGTTTAGGCGTTTACATCAGACTGAAGTCAAGGCTCAGAGCCACTGGAGGTGATGACATTTTAGTCAGAAATCATTTTGAAAGTAATTAGAAAAATCACCTCACCTTCTGAGTTTCTTTAAACTAAAAAGATCTAATCACAAGTTAGAAACCGAAGAAACCGAAATGATGTGCCTTGTAGTTCAGCTTCAGAGTGTGAAATAGATAGTCCCAAGAGAAATCTCTAAACTTGTCTTGGCCCATTTTGTATTTGTGTTGAGATCCTGCTGGTGCTTTTCAGTCAAGACACTTATTTTCACACTTTCCATTTTGAGTAAGACAACCCAACTCCTAGTCAAGGATGTCATGTGGCAGCCAAAGCCTTGTAGAGCCCGTTTCCTTCTGTATCGTAGTTCCTCTGCACTCCGTATGTGAAGACTCATGATAATAATCAAGTGAAGACTGCTGGTTGACTGTGCAAGTTACCTCCTATTTTTACTGCTAATCAATAATAAAAACACATTTTATAGTCTGTGCTTGTTTTTGGAGCTTAGGCCAATGTAGTGGGTTAGCCAGCGTTTCACCCCCCTCTGCTGGACACACACAGGAATACAGGTAGGTCTCAAATAATCAGAATATTGTGGAAAAGTTTTAATTTCAATATAAACATAACTCACACATTATATAGATTAATTTGACAGCAAGTTAAATATTTCTAGGTATTAGTTGTGTCAATTTTGATAATGGCTTACAGCTAAAAAAAAACAAATTCAGTGTCTGACAGTCAGAATATTCCATGGTCATTAAACCAGACATTAATGCTTTTAGCAGTCGGGGCATGTGTGAAGTTCTGCTGGATGACTCCATAAAGTTTGTCACTAGGAGGAACCATTAAGGTGCTCTCAACTATCCTGCTTGGTAGATGACTTTGGACTTGATAAAACTCAGTGGATCAACACCAGCTGATGGCACGGCTCCCCAAATCTTCACACGAGACTTCAAACAACTAGAAGTCACACCAGACCTCCATTCTCCACACTGAGACCTTTATTTCTAAAGGAAGTGCTTGCATTTCAAGTATTTCAGACTTCATGTGAAGATTTTGGAGCACTGAGCAGCAAAGCAGTGTTGATGCTTTTGGCAGGTACCAAGTAGTAATGGATGAATGAACTCAGCATCTCCATAAAGTTTGTCACTAGAAAGAAGCATTAAGAGCTCTTAAATTTGGAACAAAATGCTTTAAAGAAAAAGATCCAGGTTTAATGACCATGTAATATTCTAATGTTGTGAGACATTAAAATTTGGGGTTCTCTTTAGCTGCAAGCCATAATCAATAAACAAATGAACATGAGTAATGCCTAGGAACATTTCACTTACCATCTAATGAATCGGAGTTTGTTTTACATTGAATTACTGAAATTAAATAACTTCTAATCTATATTTAATTTTTTTTGACCTACATATAGTACCTCACCATCACAAACACCTCACACACATTTCTGCAGTGTAGGATGGAGTTATATTAACACCACCAGAGACATTCATTTTAATGTAATTCAACCAACTTTTCTCCAAAATCTCTGTTCAGCTGTGGGTGGCTAAATTTAGCCAAGTATATAAAATCTCAAATGCAAGAAATATTTTTTAATCCGCTTTATTTTAATACTGCTTACATGTCATAACTAATAAGTAACCAAGAATGCCAAAGGATGAAGACCAAACCATGCATTTTATATTCTGATAAACTGCAAATTTGTTTTAGTACTCCTCTCCTTCCTCAGCCTCTCCCTCCACAGAGTCGACACCAACCTCCTCGTAATCCTTCTCCAGTGCCGCCAGATCCTCTCGGGCCTCGGAGAACTCGCCCTCCTCCATGCCCTCGCCCACGTACCAGTGCACAAAGGCACGCTTGGCGTACATCAGGTCAAACTTGTGGTCCAAGCGAGCCCAGGCCTCGGCGATGGCGGTGGTGTTGCTCAGCATGCACACAGCCCTCTGCACCTTGGCCAGGTCACCGCCGGGCACCACAGTAGGAGGCTGGTAGTTGATGCCCACCTGGAAATCCAATAAGTGAAATCCAATCAGCACATGCTACCCACCCACCAGCACATCAGCTTGGCTAAGTTTTTAAAAAGCAAAGCTTCTCTTACTGTGCGTGCTATATATGAGCAGGTGAGGGATTACCTTGAAGCCAGTTGGGCACCAGTCCACAAACTGGATTGTCCTCTTGGTCTTGATGGTGGCGATGGCAGCATTGACGTCTTTGGGCACCACGTCCCCACGGTACAGCATGCAGCAGGCCATGTACTTGCCGTGACGAGGGTCACACTTCACCATCTGGTTGGCTGGCTCGAAGCAGGCATTAGTGATCTCTGCAACAGACAACTGCTCGTGGTAGGCCTTCTCTGCTGAGATGACAGGTGCATAGGTGACCAAAGGAAAGTGGATGCGTGGGTAGGGCACCAGGTTGGTCTGGAACTCCGTCAGGTCCACATTCAGAGCCCCATCGAAGCGTAGAGAGGCAGTGATGGAGGACACAATCTGGCCAATCAGCCTGTTGAGGTTGGTGTAGGTGGGGCGCTCAATGTCCAGGTTACGTCTGCAGATGTCGTAGATTGCCTCATTGTCCACCATGAAGGCGCAGTCAGAGTGCTCCAGGGTGGTGTGGGTGGTTAGGATGGAGTTGTAGGGCTCCACAACAGCTGTAGAAACCTGGAAAATTATGGATGGGTGCAATCAGTGACCAGCCATGACTTTTCAGCACAAATCTTCATAATGTTAACTAGCCTACAAATATGACTGCAACATTAAAGTCAGTGACAGTTGAAAAATGTTGAACACGTGCTTGAAACAAACTGACCAAACATGTGCTGTGGTCAGCCTACCTGGGGCGCAGGATAGATAGCAAACTCAAGTTTGGACTTCTTGCCATAATCTACAGACAACCTCTCCATGAGCAGAGAGGCAAAACCAGATCCAGTGCCCCCACCAAAGCTGTGGAAAATGAGGAAGCCCTGGAGTCCAGTACACTGGTCAGACTGTGGGGGGACAAGGCAATTTAGTAAGTGAACAAAACCCCTTCAGACTAAGTGGGGTTTCAAAAGAACATTCAAAATGTCACTTCTCACCAGTTTACGGACACGGTCCAGCACAAGGTCAACTATTTCTTTCCCAATGGTGTAGTGGCCTCTGGCATAGTTATTGGCAGCATCTTCCTTGCCAGTGATCAGTTGCTCAGGATGAAACAGCTGTCGGTAGGTACCAGTGCGCACCTCATCTGCGAAGACAGCCCCTCACATTCGCTTATCCAAAGCGACTTTTTTGTCAACCATCAATTGTTCAGGGCCGGTCTCCCTGAGAGACTAGCAACTTGGGGTTAAGCGCCTTGCTCAGGGGCACAACGGTGGCGGCTGGAATTCGAACCCACAACTTTTCTTGTACGCTAGCCAAGTTCCTTAACCCCTACGCTACCACCTCCCCCTTTCAATTCACCAGCTCTACTCTGACTAGCACCTCGCACTAGCTCTACATTCTTGGCTTCTAGCGATAGCCGTAGCCATAACAATATGAACATATCAATAGTATTATATCTCTTAAACAACTGTCTTTTTACTACATAAACTGACAGCTTCACATCATCCTTACCAACAACTGTCGGCTCAAGGTCAACAAACACTGCTCGGGGCACATGCTTTCCTGCGCCAGTCTCACTGAAGAAGGTGTTGAATGAATCATCGCCTCCTCCGATGGTTTTATCGCTCGGCATTTGGCCATCTGGCTGGATCCCATGCTCCAGACAATACAGCTCCCAGCAAGCGTTCCCAATCTGAACTCCAGCCTGACCCACGTGGACAGAGATGCATTCACGCTGCAAAACAAGAAAACGGTTGTTCAATGTACTGATAGAAAAGGAAAAATACAAGTAAAGCAATTGTTAACAATAAATTAGCTTTTTTATTATGCAAGGTGTACTGTTAACAACTACCGATGGCCAATACATTTGACTGCTAAACTAGCTTTGCTAATTATGGCGGCAGTTGACTAACATTTGTGCCATCATTAGCTAGCCACTTAGCACAGTTAGCTAACTCAGCTACGTATTCGTAGCTCGCCATCTTTACATTGTCAGTGAAGATAACTTAATCACACTTCTGAGAAAATAAAAAGTAAACAAAATGAAAAGCTAAACACTTACCATTTTGACTGGCTTAAAATTCGTAAATAGTTGGCTGACCTTGGCGTTTCTGTCTCTGCAACTTCTAGCCGTTGACTACCAATATAACTGCTTTTTTCTCACCACGTGCAGAACTTTATATATGACAAGCAACTCATAGACCCACCCATCCTACCTCTGATTGGTTAGATGTTTATAAAATGCTGTCAAATTTCCTGTCAATCATATAATGCCATTTTGGATTGGGTAAAAATAAAAATTTAAATGTAAATCACCTCGTCAGGGTTCATGTCAGTTTTAAGATGGTTAAAAATGAATAGTTTGAACTAACTTAGCTAGTGAAGCACAAGAGTCATTAAGCTAACCTAACTGCATTTATTGATTTATTGATGGGCGAACTGCGTCACATTGATAGTGATCAGATCACATTTATCCATCCACAACAATCCATAATATTCGTTAATAAAGTATTTAAATGTTTAGTTATTGTTATATGGGTGACTGCTAATGTTAACCCCGTGAGGATCCCACCTTGCTGCAAAGGGTTTGGGTGCTTTGAAAAATGCTGTGATGTAGTATTTTATCTAAGTTAACTAAATTATTAACGCTAAAGGGGAAAATGATCCGCTTGTAAGCACTGCTTGTAAGCCATCAGGCTCATTGCAACACTGCACTGCAGAGAGGGTTGAAAATCTTTGCCAGCACCGTACATGCGAGCTGTCCTAACTAGACTTGAACTCTGGTCTGTTCACAGACTGTTAAGCAGCAGGTTTGTTCAAGGGCAGGGCCAGCATGTCAGCGTGTGTTCTTTCATAACTAGGCCAATTAACATAACATGGTTATATTGTATTAGAGTTAGTCGATTCAATTGGAATACGTGATGATTTGAATTTTAAAAGGGAACCGGTGTTACTGTACTAAAACATACAGTACAAAACAGTAGAGTACAGTGCAGAAAAACACTGATAAAGTCCGTCTTGTTGAACTTGAGGTTCTGTAGCCTGTACCAAAGACTCTTGAGCGCTCAAAAATCTTTAGCAGGAATCTGTTAGCAGGCTTGTTTAAGTAGGGTCAGCATGTCATTCGTGCCCCCCACTTCATACACCTGCAACAGGTCCTGCCCAAGGAAAACGTATTCTATCTGTACTTAAATAATCTTGGGTTTGTAGATTTGCAGATTTCTTCTAATATCTAGGCAAACAGTATGCTTTTGTTTTGCCTCCATTTTCTTAAGCAATGAAAACAACACGGCCTCTATTATATTGTATTTGCTGCTTTGGTTGAGTGGGCTGGCATGTACCTGCCTTCAGCGCTTCAAAGACAAAAAAAGTGTAACCAGAGCTCCACAGACTGTTCCGTGCCGGCCGGTGCTTGAGTTTTGAAATCTCATACTACAAGTACTACACATCCATTGGTTGAAAGTACAATTACGAAGACACAGCCCGCCCCTGAATCATTGACTAAAATCCTCTTGGAAACCGACGGGGACTTCATTGATGCGGTGACAGCAGCTGGGCCCGTCTCACCTAAAGACAATAGAACCATGAGCGGACGCGTCGGTGACCTCAGCCCGAAGCAGGCTGTAGTTCTGCAAGAGGTGAGATCCTGAGTAAGACTAGACGGTAATACTGTGTGCATTATTTGCTTGAATCAAGTCGGTGTAAGCGTGAAACGACTTTGCAGCAGCCGATAGGCTAAACATGTGATCATAAATGCTGGGTTAAATTGAATTCACTGCATGGTCTTTTGTTTGATGTTGAAGTTTCGAGAGAGAGTTCAGGACATTCTTCCTCAGCTGCCGTCCCAAAGTGATCACTACCTTTTGCGCTGGCTTAGAGGTAAGAATGAATGAACGGATTTGTAAATGAATAGCCTTCAGTACCTGCACTAGTGAACAAAAGGTATATAAAAAAAAAAAAAACATTGATTGTCTATCCCACTTTCCCACACATCTGCGATGTCTCCTGGTGAAGCAAACGAATTTGATATCCTTTGAAAGTGTGTATTTGCATTGGTTGACCACGGTGAAACTGGGTGTGGTTGCATCCCGTCAACAGGTTTCCCAAGATAAGCTCAGCTCTAGGGGATGTCTTTATTGCTTGAACTAAGATGATGACAATGTTTTAGTACTAGTTAAGCTATCCTACGATACTTGTCTTGTATGTCACTTGTCACTTGTACTTGTATGTCAACTAAATAGTAATGTAACATTTTCATACATGAGTCATGTAGCAAGTTAATACTTAAGCCTAACTGTTGTGAAAACTACACTTTGGTTGAAATAGGTGGCAACTGAGTCATATGAGAGAGTTTGTGTGCTTGAGTTGAGTGTAGAATTCTCTGGAGGCTTATAGCCTGTTGCCATATTGCTGCCTGTTGCAGTAATCTCCTTGTGAGCATGTCAGACAGATTCCCTCTCAGATTAATAACCGATAGATAATGCTCTGGGTGTTACATGCTGTGTGGCAGTGCTGCACTGCACGCAAGAAAGCCATTTCTGTTTGGGGGGTGGGGCAACTGTATATCACCAGTAAATTATGAAATACCCTTTATGCCTTGTAGACCTAGCTCTTATGAGTAATATGCACCTTTACAGTTTGACTGCATGCAGTGTCAGCAGGTCAGCAGGTTATAGT
Source organism: Tenualosa ilisha (assembly GCA_015244755.2). Taxonomy (NCBI): domain Eukaryota; kingdom Metazoa; phylum Chordata; class Actinopteri; order Clupeiformes; family Clupeidae; genus Tenualosa; species Tenualosa ilisha. The sequence goes on along the minus strand of PYXC01000949.1, from coordinate 543,718 downwards.
GGTGATGCAAAGACCATCATTTTGAGTATTGACTTTTGTGTTGCTCAAAGTACAGACTAATGTTTTGCCACTGCAAACATTTACATGGTCTTTCACCTGAGCTTTTCTTGTTTTTGTACAGTATTGATCGTGCATCCTCTGTCCTACTTGTGTTCAGTTAATACTCAACTCAACAAGGCCACTGAAAGTTAGCACTTTTATGTTCTTGGTATTTAGGGAAGACAAATGCTGTATACATATCTGGTTTTAACACTTGTAACAGCCCTTTACATTAAGTTGGTTTTAAATCTTAAAACTTGTCTTTTCATTGCATTACAGCCAGGACCTTCAACATAGACAAATCTGAGAGCATGCTGAGAAAGGTAAATACATCACTCATGTGTATTTGTCACACATTAAAACTGTCAAAAACAACAGTGCATTGAGAAAAACACTGCAAGGCAAGTTTATTTATATAGCGCATTTCATACACAGAGTCAGTTCAATGTGCTTTACAAAGATAGGTACATTATATCCACCAACACAGTCATCTTCCTCATTAGGACCATAAACAAATCCTTGTACAGATGATCAGAAGTGTAAATCTTGCCCTTCTCACCTTCTCATCTAGCTTCTTAAACCCTAAACATTACCCTTTGCCACCAACCCCCACTGTCACAGCATGTCTGGTCTGGGCCATGTCACATTGAAACCGCTCTTTGTGTGTTTACTTAGCATGTGGAGTTTCGCAAGCAGATGAAGGCCGATACAATTCTTGAAGACTGGAAGCCTCCAGAGGTAAGTCTGGCGCTGTAGTGGAGGTGTTATGGAAGCATTACACGAGGCACATCAAAATACATTTAAGAACTTTCTTACATTATACATACATTCAGGAGGTCTTTTTTTAGAATGTTCGCTGAACTGGCTGCATTTAGTGTAGCAGTTCTATTGATTAGAGCGGATTATTGCTAATTGTTACAGCAGATGTGTCTTTGACTTAAAACTTCCATAATGTCCTACTGTAGCCTCCTTGTAATGGAGAGATGAGACCAGTAGGTGACAGCAGCTGTGCATAGGTGTTGGGATGAGGGTGATAAACAGTAAGAGGATACACTCAGACATAAACTCTCTTAATGTACACACACTCAGACATAAACTCTCTTAATGTACACACACTCAGACATAAACTCTCTTAATGTACACACACTCAGTCCTATACTCTCATAATGTACACACACTCAGTCCTGTACTCTCTTAATGTACACACACTCAGACATAAACTCTCTGAATGTACACACACTCAGTCCTAAACTCTCATAATGTACACACACTCAGTCCTATACTCTCATAATGTACACACACTCAGACATAAACTCTCTTAATGTACACACACTCAGTCCTAAACTCTCATAATGTACACACACTCAGTCCTATACTCTCATAATGTACACACACTCAGTCCTATACTCTCATAATGTACACACACTCAGATATAAACTCTCTGAATGTACACACACTCAGATATAAACTCTCTGAATGTACACACACTCAGACATAAACTCTCTTAATGTACGCACACTTAGTCCTATACTCTCATAATGAACACACACTCAGTCCTATACTCTCTTAACGTACACACTCAGACATAAACTCTCTTAATGTACACACACTCAGTCCTAAACTCTCATAATGTACACACACTCAGTCCTATACTCTCATAATGTACACACACTCAGACATAAACTCTCTTAATGTACACACACTCAGTCCTATACTCTCATAATGTACACACACTCAGTCCTATACTCTCATAATGTACACACACTCAGATATAAACTCTCTGAATGTACACACACTCAGATATAAACTCTCTGAATGTACACACACTCAGACATAAACTCTCTTAATGTACGCACACTTAGTCCTATACTCTCATAATGAACACACACACAGTCCTATACTCTCTTAACGTACACACACAGACATAAACTCTCTGAACGTACGCACACTCAGACATAAACTCTCTTGATGTACACACACTTAGTCCTGTACTCTCTTAAAGTACACACACTAAGGATGGCATCCGTTAGCTCATCAGTCTTCAGCGCTTGTGTGCTTGTGTGTGTTTGCTCCGTTTTCCATTCCAGTGGGTCTTTATATCAAATTGAACACAGCTTTGTTTTAAAATATTATTATGATGCTCACAGTGTGTGTGTGTGTGTGTGTGTGTATGTGTGTATGTGTGTGTTGATCTCTCCAGGTGCTTGAGAAATATGTGTCAGGTGGAATGTGTGGCTTTGACAAGGATGGAAGTCCAATCTGGTATGATATCATTGGGCCACTGGACCCAAAGGGTTTGATGATGTCCGCCACCAAGCAGGACTTCATGAGGACCAAGGTGCGCGACGCTGAGATGCTACGCAGGGTGTGTGAACAGCAGACTGCAAAGGTATGAGTTCTGCTGCACAGGTAAACCCCCTGTCACACACAGTCAATAGGCCTTGCTTGAAATTGTTAGAGCAATGCAAAGTGTTAGTTTTGCTAAAGCTCATTTAGTCACTTGGATAAAATCAGTTGGCTAATTTAAAACTTAAGGTAAGACCTTTGAGACAAACATTAAGGACTGAACTCAGTTTTCCCACATACAGCACAATAGCTGTAGTTCATATGTGAGAACGTTGAAAGGCTTTGCTTGCCTTTTAAGTTGAAGGCATTCCAGGCAAGACTGCGATTTTTTTACCCCCGGAACTCCTGCTACAGTCGCCAATTTTTTGAAATAATAGAAACAACATTGTACATTTGTACATTTTGAACTGGATATCACGTAGACCAAACAGTGAAACGGCAGCCAGCACTAACTAATGAGGGCAAGGGAGTTTCGTTTTCCTGTGCCCTTGTCAGTTAGCATTAGCTGCCAGTTTGCATAGTTTCTCTATGCTGTTCCAAATCTCAGTCTTATACCCACTCACAGAACATAGCAGTCCCAAAGGACAGATTGACTCCGGATTTTTCCTTTAAAACCCATAGTGTTCACTGGCAGCCATGTTGGCTCAGTGTTTTCATGTTGGCTCTTCATGCTGCTCAGCGTCACTGTCCTCCCCCCCAGCTTGGTAGGCATGTGGAAGCCATCACCATGATCTATGACTGTGAGGGCCTGGGGATGAAGCACCTGTGGAAGCCTGCCATTGAGGCCTATGGAGATGTAAGTATGCTTAGTAGCACTGCCATTGAGGCCTATGGAGATGTAGGCACGCTTAGTAGCACTGCCATTGAGGCCTATGGAGATGTAGGCACGCTTAGTAGCACTGCCATTGAGGCCTATGGAGATGTATATAAACCAATATGACAGTCCTCAGTGCATATGTGAGTTCAGTATGGTGACAGCTTTGGGAAAGAAACTGTCCCTGAATCTATTTGTTCTGGCTGTTATGGACCTGAAACGCCTGCCAGATGGCAAGAGGTTGAAGAGATGGAAACTGGGGTGGGTAATGTCCTTTAGAATGTGCCTGGCCCTGCTGAGACAGCAGGAGTTGAAGATGGTGGTAACTGAAGGCAGAGGGCAGCCAATGATTTTTGGCGGTGTTGGTCACCCTCTGCTGTCTCTTCCTGTCAGCCTCTGTGCAGCTGACACAGTGCCACAGCGTAGGTCAGCATGCTCTCAATGGTGGAACGATAAAAGGCCACCAGCAGGCTTGTGTGCAGTTGCTTCTTCCTGAGCACCCTCAGGAAGTGTAGCCGCTGCTGGGCCTTTTTGACCACAGCCGAGTTGTTGACTGACCAGGAGAGGTCCACAGAGATGTGGACCCCGAGGAATTTGAAGAACTCCACACGTTCGCTGTTGATGTACAGGGGGGCAGGGATGGCTCTGTTCCGTCGGAAGTCCAGGATGAACGCCTTAGTCTTGGTGATATTCAGTGCCAAGTTGTTAGATGCACACCACTCACCAAGTTTCAGGACCTCATCTCTGTAAGCCATCTCATTTCCCCCTGTTATCAGCCCCACCACGGTTGTGTCATCAGCGAATTTGACAATGATGTTCTCTGGGTGTGTGGGACTGCCAAATATTGGCTAACTTAGGGATCAGAATGTCCCCAAGACGTATTTGGACACTATTAGTCACTTGTAGTTTTGGGTTTTTTGACGAATAGGCCATCTTTTCTAAATATTATTGAAGGAGAATAACTGTTCCTGTTGTACTACTGCCTTATAAGCCCCATACTAACCAAGGCATATTAAGATCATAATTCATATACAACTACCTTACTAACTACGAATAAATAGTAATTAGGAGTTTATATTGGAGAAAGCCTTATTTAATGGTTTATTATGGGTAGCATAAGGTCACATAGAATAAAGTATTAATAAGTGATTTGTAATGACTAACATACGACTGACATGTTATTAATTTGCATGTTAATAAGTTGCTAGTTAATGGTGAATATGTGTACCCTAATCTAAAGGGTTACCAAAAAAAAATGTAAGTACCTCTGTAGTAGCACTGCCATAGAGGCCTATGGAGATGTTAGTATGTACTCAGTAGCATTGCCATCGAAGCCTATGGAGATGTCAGTATGTACTCAGTAGCACCGCCATCGAGGCCCATGGAGATGTAAGTACATACTTTGCCCAGAAGCACTGATGAACTGCCCTCTCTCAGGCTACTAGCTCTTCCTAAGGGATAAGAAGACTGTTAGGATTGGGATTGGGACTGTTGGGATTGGGATTAGGTCTACTGGGTTTGAGCCCTTTGGGACTGGGTGTAAATCAACAAGCACTTTAGCAGGGTTCCCAAGGCTCTGATGGGTGAATCTGAGGAGAATAAGTCAAAGGCTTAGCAAGGTTTTGAAAATAGACACAAACAGACATGACTCATTATGAGAGTTTCAATGTCTGTAGCCTATCTATAAATAATCTTGCCTCACTGCCATAAAGCAGAAGAAATATTAATCAATACTGATAAATATTGATAGTAATAATATTAATACATAATAATATTTATACAGCACCTTTTACAATACTATTGTCTCATGGCAAGAAAAAAACTTCCTTATGTTTAGTTAGTCTAGGAAGACCCCTTGGGCAGATCCACAACTCAAAGGGCTAACCCAACTGCCAGGGGTCATGCAGGAAAAGTACAATCAGAAGTAACAATTATAGACTAAAGTTGTCCATTGTTTTAGCTAAGCATCATGGGAGTAACAATAAGGGTCCATTTTTGACATTGTTGGGGGGGGTCAAGTGGTTCACACATTTTAATTAATTTTAATTATATAATCTATAACGAATATGTATAACATTGATATTAATTATATCATGTCTATAACAAATATGTATAACATTAATGCATTGTTTGTTACATAAGTGTATCTGTCTTTTGCTGTGCCTGTTACAGATCCTCACGATGTTTGAAGAGAACTATCCGGAGAACCTCAAAAAGGTTCTTCTCATCAAGGGTAAGTGATTTCAGCTGTGAATTTTGTTAGCATTAAGAAAGGCAATTAAAGTTTTTTTTTCAAATTCAAAAAGTCCTTCTTTGCAGCGCCCAAGCTTTTTCCTATCGCTTACAATCTGATCAAGCATTTCCTGTGTGAGGAGACCCGACGCAAGATTTTTGTGCTGGGAGGTAAGTAAGGCGCCTTACATTTATACTTTTTAGCACATGCTTTTATCCAAAATGACTTACATTTGTCAACAATTAGTTACTTCAGGGATAGTCTCCCCTAAAGAACAACGGCACAACGGCGGTAACTAGGATTCAAACCAACAGTTTCCAGGTTGCTAGCATACTAGCCAGATTCTTTAGCCTGTAGCTTTGCCACCACTGCCCATCTCTGGATTGCAACAGCCCTTCATACACCTTCCAAGAGTACATAAGACTATGGCTTGTTCTCCCTGTGTGTGTGTGTATGTGTGTGTGTAGGGAACTGGAAGGATGTGTTGAGACAGCACATTGATGCGGACCAGATCCCTGTAGCCTATGGAGGCTCACTCACTGACCCCGATGGAGACCCGCTGTGTAAGACCAAGGTGAGCTGCAGCAGCTGCCCAGTTAGCACACAGATGGAGGCTCATGTACTGTGTGTCAGAGGGAAACACTTCCTGTCGGTGTTGTTGTTGTTCCAGATCAAATATGGCGGTGTGGTGCCCAGGTCTTACTATGTGCAGGGCTCCGTTAAAGTGCAGTATGACCAGACTGTCACCATCAGGCGGGGGTCGGCCTGTGAGGTGGAGTACGAAGTCCTGTGCTCCAATAGCATGTTAAGGTGAGTTGCTCCACACCTCTCTGTGAGTTTCTCACATGGAGCCACTTCTCTCAAACACAAGGCACTGTAGACCCCAACCCAAGGCACTATAGACCCCAACCCAAGGCACTATAGACCCCAACCCAATACACTATAGACCCCAACCCAATACACTATAGACCCCAACCCAAGACACTGTAGACCCCACACCAAGACACTATAGACCCCACACCAAGACACTATAGACCCCAACCCAAGGCACTATAGACCCCACACCAAGACACTATAGACCCCAACCCAAGGCACTATAGACCCCAACCCAATACACTATAGACCCCAACCCAAGACACTGTAGACCCCACACCAAGACACTATGGACCCCAACCCAAGACACTGTAGACCCCACACCAAGACACTATGGACCCCAACCCAAGACACTGTAGACCCCAACCCAAGGCACTATAGACCCCAACCCAATACACTATAGACCCCAACCCAAGACACTGTAGACCCCACACTCCTCTGTGTTTCTTGTGCACATGATGAGGTCTAGTGGTTCCTGTCCCAGGTTGTGCACATGATGGGGTCTAATGGTTCCTGTCCCAGTGTGGGCACATTGTGGCCTTGGATAATAAGGCACCTTATCAATATCAGCTAAGTTCACCTGTTTACCTGGGTATCAGAGAGGGGGCTCATCTGCATGAGGTATCAGACAGGAGCTCACCTGTATGAGGGGGCTCATCTGCATGAGGTATCAGAGAGGAGCTCACCTGTATGAGGGGGCTCATCTGTATAAGGTATCAGAGAGAAGCTCACCTGTATGACGGAGCTCACCTGTATGAGGTATCAGCTAGGGGCGTCACCTGCATTGAGTGTTAGCTGTCTTTTTATGCCTAAGTGAAACGCCATCATAGTGACCTGTGGACATTTTGCACACCTCCCTTAGTTGTAGAGGTATTTTCTGTCCATAATTAATATGGCTCCCACTTCTCTGAGCCTGCAGGGTGGACTGATCTGTGCTGTTCTCCCCCTTGGTTGTGTGTGTGAAAGGTGGCAGTTTGCCAGTGAGAGTGCTGACATTGGCTTTGGGGTGTTTCTGAAGACCAAGGGCTCAGACTCCCTGAAGGTGGCAGACTTGACAGAGGTCCTCCCCAGCGAGCGCTACAATGCCCACTTTGTGCCAGAGGATGGATCCCTTACCTGTGCGGAGGCTGGAGTGTGTAAGTGAGAGTTTACAACAGCCTTGCCCACGCCTGTCCAGTTCTCAGGAGAGGCACAAGTTTACTGGTGTCCAGTGCTTTTCTCAGGTCTGCTTTTTAAATGGTTTGTCCTTATCAATGTCTTTTTGTTGTCATTGTCATCATGAGAAGTGATTTGAGAAGCCATTGTGCTGTGAAAGTGCTATATAAATTAATTGCTTATGTACTTAATTGCCTCTGAGTTGCAAAATGTTGCGTTCAAATCACTGGTCAAACAGTAAATGGAAGGAGGTATCTTCATTGAATAAACTGTCAATGTGGTTGTTTCTTGATTAAAAATATAACCACACAAAGCTATCTTGGGCGTCAGGGACAGATGACTTGCAGCCACAGTGTTTTGTGGTTGTTTTGATAGGCTGGAGATGTCTAATGATCTAATTGATATATTGTAAGATTTATATATTTTTTCCATTCTTAGATGTCTTGCGTTTTGACAACACCTACAGCGTGCTCCAGTCCAAGAAGGTCAGCTTCAGTGTCGAGGTCCTGACACCTGAGGGCCACACGCAGCCAGGCGGCCGTGGAGAGGCCCGTCTGGAGTAGAAGCACGTGCAGTCCCGTGGCAGGCTCACAGCCCCACCTAACCAGCATTAGGAGAGTCACAGCCAGTAGACACACAGCCCCACCTAACCAGCATTAGGAGACACACAGCCAAGAGACACACAGCCCCACCTAACCAGCATTTAGGAGACTCAGCCAGGAGACTCACCGTGCCACCTAACCAGCAATAGGAGACTGGTCTGTGACCAAGAAGAAGACTTGTGTCTGGATGTACAGACATTTCAGAGAAATGCAGCCAAGCACAAATCATTGTGACCTGTCTTAATAGCATACAAAGCCCTTATTCTCCATCACAATGTCCATGAAGACTATTTTTGTCAGACATCAGAGATGAAACAATGAGGAACACTGTCCTACACACACACTTAATTTTAGGAGGAAGGTTTCAAATTTCAAAAGCACAAGCTTCTTGTAGCAGTGTAGTGTGCATTAATTACTAGTAATTTTAAGTTTTAATTAGATAATAAGTTATAACTAGAAAATGATGTAAATTATTTTACTGTATATACTGAATGACGGTTCCCTGAAAAATAGGCCTACAATTAATGGGTGCCTTCAGAGCGTTCATCAGTACAATGCTATTCACGTTTATCGCCGGTAGGTGGCACCCTATTCCAACTGAAAACAATTGACAGTTTATTTTGTTATCGTGTGAAAATAAACAGCTATCGAAAAAAAACTCTTGCCACGTTGTTTGTTTAAGATTCAATTTAAGATACATACGGAATCACTGTATTATGAATAAAACAATCCTGAGATGTTATTTGTTCGTGGCCTATCTGAACATGCAGTGCTCTACTGCATGACTATGTAAAGTTAACGGAGATGTCGCATGACCTCGGGACATCTGAAACCGCCGTGTCGTTTCACCTGTACCGCTTTTCTGAGAAAGACGGCGCCTGACCTGCTGTTGGACCCCAGGAAGTAGAGATGCTGACAGGGCTCTGCGGTGGGGTAGGCTCGGCCACGCTTGCCATGTGAGTTTACATAACAGCTGTTACATTACAATAGGCTCATAAGCCAATAGCAGCAACTGGCATGCGGTTCTCTCTTTGCCTCCAGAGCGCCAAGTTTCCTCTGGGTCTGTTCATGAATGGATTTGGGTGAGATTTCTTGCTTGATTTGAAAATCCTGGATTGAATTAGGACTGCAAATTAAGCGTAGTGGTGCATTCTAATTTTACCCACTTTACCAGAGCTGTAGCCGAAAAATAACGGGATTTTATTAAAAGATGCACACGGTCCATTAGCTGACTGCAGCATCAGCTTCATCTTGGTGACCTCTGGGATGACCTTGTTCAAGGACTCTGAAGAATTCTCACAGCGTCGCCATGCAGCTCGTCTCTCCTGACAAAACCTGGACATCGGGACAATATTAACGGGAGGCCATGACAATATGACAGGTGCCCGCTCCTGGTAGTCGATGCCACCGAGAAACCGAATCCACCTGACGCCTCCGGTAGGCGTTGCTGCAGAATTTATTATGGTAATGAATGGTAATGAGGGGGGCGGGATGCGACAAGTGAGTAAGTGACGTCACCTGCTGCCCGCAGAGAGTGCAACAAACATGGCGACAGACTGGAGTGGACAGGGGCACATTATAACTTTAATCGTTTTTCTTTGGAGCGCCGTTGGTGGACGTACAGAGACAGCGAGTGTAATCGGGACCCAAGTGTTGGGCATGCGGCTTGAGAGGAGTGATAAACCGGCTACGACAACAGAGGACGGGGTCATTCAGGTAACAGAGGAAAGCACGGTCCAGCTCAGGTTCTATGGGGTGCACTTCAGCTCGGACTCCTCGTCAGAGATAAGGTTCACTGAACACGGAGAGGGTGAGAACGAGAAATATTATAATGGCGATGCTAACAGGACTTGTACCGATTTCACCAAAGATTTCACCGTCAGTAGCTTCATGAATGTCACCAGCCGCGGGACATCAGGGATGGTGAGCATCAACATCAAACCGCTCCGCAAGACCGAAAGCCAGAAAGAGTATAGCCTCTGCGTGAGGGACGGTCCGGGGGACAAGTGGATCCTGCTGGGGGACAACGATGGCAGGGTTCGGGTGGTGGAAGAGAAGCAGCCACTCTTGCCTCTGTGGTGCGAGGTAATCCTCGTCTCCACTCTGTTAGTGCTGTCCGGGTTATTCAGCGGGCTTAATCTGGGGCTCATGGCTCTTGATCCTATGGAACTTCGCATCGTCCAAAGTTGCGGGACTGAGAAAGAAAGAAGGGATGCTCGCAAAATCGAACCCATTCGCAGGAAAGGAAACTACCTGCTCTGTTCACTTTTGCTGGGGAACGTGCTTGTCAACACCACACTAACCATCATGTTGGACGAATTAATCGGATCGGGACTAGGGGCTGTTGTTGCTTCCACTGTGGGCATCGTGATTTTCGGTGAGATAGTTCCCCAGGCTCTCTGCTCTCGTCACGGTTTAGCAGTAGGGGCTAACACCATAGTGTTGACCAAATTCTTCATGCTCCTCACCCTCCCGCTATCTTACCCGATCAGTAGACTGCTAGACTGCGTCCTGGGACAGGAGATGGGCAATGTGTACAACCGCGAGAAACTAGTGGAGATGCTGAAAGTGACCGAGCCTTACAACGACCTGGTGAAGGAGGAGCTGAACATGATTCAGGGCGCGTTAGAACTGAGGACCAAAACTGTTGAAGACGTGATGACCCCTCTCGCCAACTGTTTCATGATCCACACGGATGCGGTCCTGGACTTCAACACCATGTCAGACATAATGGAGAGCGGTTACACGCGCATACCGGTGTACGAGGACGAGCGCTCCAACATTGTTGACATTCTGTACGTCAAGGATTTGGCGTTTGTCGACCCAGACGATTGCACCACCCTTAAAACGGTCACCAAGTTCTACAATCACCCTGTCCACTTCGTCTTCCATGACACCAAGCTGGATGCCATGTTGGAGGAATTCAAGAAAGGTCAGAGCATGTCAGAAGGGTGTGTGTGTGTGTGTGTGCACAGGAAAAATGATTCACAAGTTTAACATGCTTTTCTGTCATATTTATAAAGTAACAACAGTTGTAATACAAAGGCTATTGGCATACTAAAAATAGCACTGCACAGAACAGCAGCTGTGTAGGGTGAGCGTTGCTAGCGCTGGGGAAGACATGACATTGGTGTTTCTCCCTGCTAGCTGTGTCTGTCCTTGTGCAGAGTGTAAAATGATCTCTCCCCTGAGACTGGGATGCAGCCGGCAGGTTTGAAACTGTGATTGTGTGGTGGGATGTTTGAAAGGGTTGACTTCAGAGAACACACAGATCTTGTGTGTGTGTGTGTGTGTATAGATAAACTCAATAGACTTATGTCTTCACAGACATTTGAGACACTGTCATGAGCTCTCGTTAGGTGGTCGCATCATCCACATTTTGACTGGCCGTGTAGTGGGGGTAGTATGATGTTGTGGGCACACTAGGCCTCTTGGCCACAGCACAAAGCCTGGACTTGTCTGATTTCTGTTGTTACAGTGTGGATTACATGTGTTTATCAGTCAACTGCCCCCCCCCCACACACACAAACATATACTCACACAGTCACAAACATACATACACACTTATACCCCCCCCCCCCCACACACACACACCCACATCTCCAGTCTCCTGTGACCCCAGGCTGTGTATTGATGAGTGGAAAGGTAGTGTGTGTGTGTGTGTGTGTGTGTGTGTATGTATCTATCTTAGAGCAGCATGCTGTCCCTGGTTGTGCATTGTGTCATTGTGAGCCAATCAGAGGGCTCCTCTCCCTGGCGGTGGGAGTGGTGGCATGGCAGTGGACAGAGGTCACGCATAAAGCCATACTCCATGATGACCCTCCCCTAGTGAGAGAGCCCAGAGGTCAGCAGCACACAGCAGGATGCCACATTTAGACTGAGCACAGCATCACACACACACACACACACACACGCACAGCATCAACCACCCACCCCACCCCACACACACTCACAGCAACACACACACACAGCATCATCCACCCACCCCACCCCACCCCACACACACTCACAGCAACACACACACACACACAGCATCATCCACCCACCCCATCTCACCCCAAACACACACACACACAGCATCATCCACCCACTCCACCCCACACACACTCACAGCAACACACACACACTCACAGCAACACACACACACACAGCATCATCCACCCACCCCACCTCACCCCACACACGCTCACATCAACACATACACACAGCATCACCCATCCACATACTGTGGAGAAAAACAGCTAGGCCTAATCGCTTTCTCATTGACACACACACACACACTCACACTTTCACACACACACATGCAGCGTGCAGGGGATGATATTGGACTAAGAAATGAAAGGAGGGATGTGATTTGGGCCCAGATGGAGGAGACTTTTAGTTTTTGTTGTGATGTCAGAGTATTTAATTAACTGACTGTGATCGGATGTCTGTGATGTTGTTGTGATGTCTGACTGTGATCGGATGTCTGTGATGTCGTTGATGATGTCTGACTGTGATCGGATGTCTGTGATGTTGTTGTGATGTCTGACTGTGATTGGATGTCTGTGATGTCGTTGATGATGTCTGACTGTGATCGGATGTCTGTGATGTCGTTGATGATGTCTGACTGTGATCGGATGTCTGTGATGTCGCTGATGATGTCTGACTGTGATCGGATGTCTGTGATGTCGTTGATGATGTCTGACTGTGATCGGATGTCTGTGATGTCGTTGATGATGTCTGACTGTGATCGAGGTGTGATTTGATTAGAATGGCAGGAAGGCATCTCATGAGAGATGAAGCATGGCCAGATGGCACACAGGATGTGGTAATGACCACACAGGATGTGGTAATGACCACACAGGATTTGGTAATGACCAATCAGGTTAAAGGTCTCCCTGGCTAGGAGGACATGTTGGCATCCGCTTCATCAACATGATTTAAAAAGACTCAAATTGTGTTTGGTTTTCTTAAAAGTTTAGAAAATCTATTCACTCATAAACTACCATTGCTGTGAAAACTGACATCACCTGGTTGAATCAGCACATAAACATCAGTAGGTCCGTTTGACATGTGCAAGTCGACTGCAGCTGCATGCAGCCGTGCGTACACAGAGATGCACTTTGGGTTACATGCAGTGCATGCTGGGTAGACGCAGACGAGTCTGACCTGAAAAAATATTGTGATTATGTCACCAAAATTCGACATGTCACATCACTCAAAACTCAAGATCAAGACTCGGTTGCAGTTCTTTGTAGTTGGTTTTCACGCATGACATCACTCCGTTATTCTCCAGGGAATCTTGTGTGACAAAGATCACCCCTAGAGGCAGCGTCTCAGTTCTGTCCAATGAAATCCCCTTTTTGTTCCCAGCATGGCTTGCTTTAAGTGAGACAGCCAAGTCAAATAAACATTTCATACCGCATAAGGTGTTTTAAAAAACACATTTTCAAAAACTTAGAGCTATAACTCAGTTCTTCTTGCATTTCAACAATAGTTTATTAAAACCACATCATATGATTTAATTTGCCATTCATTTTATTAATGATTAAGTGAGGGGGTTCAAACCATTTCCAACGCAAACAAACTTCCGCGATATCTCCTGACTGTCACGTCTCTGCTCACATGTAGAGGAGCAACTGTGTTGTCCAAGTGTTCCTTCCTGTTCTTCCTCTCACACCGGATGCACGTCAGCGGGTCTCGTTGACGTATGCAGCCATACGAAGACAGACGCATTTTGAACCCAAATTTGCCTAACATCAACCAGGTGATGTCACTTTTTATCCAGCAAGCGTTGACGTAAACGCAGTGGCAGCTTCCAAGCTCAGCAAATGAAAGGCTTTCTAAAAGTCATAATAAAAAAGAAATCATTTGGAGCGTTTGAAGTACAGCTCAACCAACGTCAGTCCTACCAGTCAGGGATCCTTTTAAGGAATCCAGAGATTTAGAGCTGGGTATCTAGGAGACTAATAGACTATTGGCTAACCTCATTTGTGAAGAGCACAGACACACACACACACACACACACACACACACACACATAGGCAGGACACTAAGACGAGGCGTGGAAGTATCCTGTGGTCTCCTAAGTGCTCTGTCAGGTCTCTCTGTTTCAGGTCCTCTTTCCCCCCCTGTTAATGTCCCTCCTGCCGTGTCACTGTTGTCTGTCCCCACACTTGGGGCTTTGCTGTGGCCCTGCAGTGTGTGTGTGTGTGTGTGTGTGTGTGTGTGCCTATGTGTGTGGTATCAAGTTCAAAGGGAATTCTCAAAGGGCCAAGTAGACATTTGCACTGATTCTGCGTGTCTGTGTCTGTGTCTGTGTGTGTGTGCGTGTGTGTGTGTGTGTGTATGTGTGTGCGTATGTGATTTTTTGTTTTATGCATTAAGTGTAGCTCTCTTGGTTTCACATTATGAAAGCACTTCCACTGCAAAGACACACATACACACACACACACACACACACACACACTCATACAGATAAACAATGTTGTCATGGTTTGTCAAGTCATATGGTGGCATGATCTCAGCTGTGGGGTTGCACTGTCTACAAACAGACACACACACACACACACACACACACTCAACAGCGTGGGCCAGCACAGCAGGTTATAGCTCTCCCTCCTCTCTCCCTTTTTCTCTCTGTCCTCCCTCCATCCCTCCACTCCACCTCTGCAGAGGGAAAGCCCTTCCACTGAGGAGAGATCTCATAAATAGTTCATTTGCCAAAACAACTTAAAAGCTCTGGGAAGGAAATGGAGTTCATGTCTTTGAGCTCTTTTGTTGGCCTTCCTCCTTATACCCCCCTGCTGACGGAGAGAGCGATGGGTTGTGATGTGGTTGTTGGGTGGTTGTGTGATGGTTGCAACCATTAATTGATTAGTGGTCACTAATTGCCAACTATCTGTTAAGCAGTTTATGCAGTTAATCAAAGTTTTAATAGTTTTTTTCCTTGAAAACACACCTCCTCATACCAACCAACGTTCCACACTGTCCATCATACAAAGAATCCACACCAAAGACATGAAGAGGAAGGCAGGCCATTGGGAACTGAATGAAATGTAGGAGGTGTTGAGAAATGCCAAAAGCACCCCTACCATTGCAAGATCTCCAGAGGAGGCTGCCACTCAGAGCAGTCTCCCCTTGCCATGTGCCCAATGAAAACCCCATTGGAACCTGCAGACAAGGGAGGTCCTGTAGAATAGGCTCTAGTATTGGGCAAACAGACAGCTAGGCCTAAGAATAGGACCAGCACATGAACTGGTAATCACAAGACACAGCTCTACAGGGGCTGCAGGCCGAATTTCATGTAGAGGGGAAGGACATGCAGCTCACTTATGGCCCACTCACGGCATAGGCCTGGCTGAGGTCTGGGTCAGTGCTGGCTTTGCCCCTGAGTCAGCGCTGCTGTGTGTGTGTGTGTGTGTGTGTGTGTGTGTGTGTGTGTGTGTGTGTTGTCTCCTGGGCTCTCTTCTGCAGCTGCTGATGGGTCTGTGTTGCCGTGGCGAGAGCCTGATTGACAGCAGCAGGTCGATATCCATAGGAACAGAAGAGCCTGTAAATATTTAATGCACAGAAAGGCCACAGGCCGGGGCTTCCCGCTACACTGCTAATAATATTCACATTCAGCCTCAACCCTCTACAGGAGGCACACACACACACACACGCACACACACGCACACACAGCTAGAGCTTGACGGCTTTATTGACTGATTCTGCACAGAGGTTTGTGGGCATGTAGCACCTCAGGGTGCTGCAGTGTAGCAGGAGTTGGATGTGCTGCCCCAGAAATCAAAATCATTCCGAGGTGCTGCAGTGCTCACCCTGTGCTGTTCTGAAACAAAACCAGTGGAGATCCAGGAGCTGGCTCTCATCCTGCATCATTCTGGATCAGTGCACTGGTGCATAGTTTAAAACTGCTGGTTTGCTGGTTGCATGAGGCTGGTTTCTGGACTGCATTGTGTCTGATCACCTGTTATCGTTATCAGTGCCTTGTGAGTAAGCAGGTGTGCTATGGCATTGCAGTCCCACTTGCACAGACACCTGCGCTGTAGGCCCATCACAGTCAGTTTAACACTAGGCTTTGAAGAAGGAGCTGCTGGTCTGCATGTGCTATTTGACTCTCAAAGTGTTTATTTACGCTGTGTTGACATGTTTGCCAGAGGTGAAAATGCTCTCCCAGGGTGTAACAGATGTGCTTGTTATTGTAGGTAAGTCGCACCTGGCCATCGTGCAGAAGGTGAACAACGAAGGAGAGGGGGACCCCTTCTATGAGGTGCTGGGCCTCGTCACCCTGGAGGATGTTATTGAGGAGATCATCAAGTCCGAGATCCTGGATGAGTCGGACCTCTACAGTGAGTTTAACCAGTGTTAAAGTAGTGGGTCTCTCCATAAAGCCATCACTCTGGTTCTGGGTTAATCAGCACCCCCTGTAGGCTGTCTCCACATAGCACCCCCTGTAGGCTGTATCCATCCAGTGCCCCTTGTAAGCTGTCTCATTCCTGCTCTTTGTTGTGTTTGGATTTAAAGCCTCAGCTGACCTTTACTGGAGTTTGTTTGATGGTCTCTTAATAAAGTCTAAAGTTTATTCTCTCTCTCTCTCTCTCTCTCTCTGATCTTTTCCTCTTTCTCTATCCTCTCCTCTTTCTCTCTCTGCCCATCTTTTGAACTCTCTCATTGTCTTTTTCAAACTGTGATGTCTTTTCTCTCTCTCTCTCCTCTCTTTGATCTCTCTGTATCTCTCTTTATCCTCTCTTTCTCTCTGTCTCTGTCTGGGTCATGTGCGTAGCTGACAACCGGAACAAGAGGAAGGTCAATCCCAACAAGAGCAAGAGGGACTATTCTGCCTTTAAGGACGAGAGCGAGTCCAAAGTCAAGATCTCTCCACAGCTTCTGCTGGCTGCACACCGCTTCCTGGCCACCGGTGTGTTTCTGTGTGTTTGTGTGTGTGTGTGTGTCTGTGTGTGTGTGTGTGCACGCATGTCTTTGTGTATGTGTGTGTGTTTGTGTGTGTATTTGTGTGTGTGTGTGCCTTTATGTGTGTGTGTTTATGTGGGCAAGTGCATGCGTGCATGTGTCTGTGTGTGTGTGTCTATGTCTGTATGTCTGTGTATATGTGTGTGTGTGTGCGCTTGTCTGTCTATATATATATATGTGTGTGTGTGTGTGTGTGTGCTGGGGTGTGATTGCATCAGATTGCATCAGATCTCTGAGGGAGGAATAGTGGTCCGGGGCCAATTTTGTCCGTACTGTCCTTATTTCTGACAGCTGAGTTTAATGTTTGTCTCCTCTCTCTGCCTCTGTCTCTTTTCCCCTCGTTTACTGGCTTTTCTTTACTGACTTGTCTTCCGCTCTCTGTTTATCCTGGACTCCCTTCTCTTTCAACCGTCATTGTCTGTCTGTTTGTCTTCACCTTTATCCCTCTGTCTGACCTCTTTTTCTCTCTCTCTCTCTTTTTCTCTCTTCCTCCCTCTCCCCCTCTCTCCTCTCTCTCTCCCCAGAGGTGAGCCTCTTCAGTCCGCTCCAGATCTCTGATAAAGTTCTGCTTCGGATCCTGAAGCATCCAGACGTGATCCAGGAGCTGAAGTTCAACGACAGCGACAAGCGTTCTCCACAGCACTTCCTGTACCTGCGAGGGAAACCCGTTGACTACTTCATCCTCATCCTGCAGGTGAGACGCTCTCCTCAGGTTAGCTCCTCTTTGCCGTCACACTCGACAGCTCAACACCTGTACTGCCTGGCCTCTGGACGCTCTTAAGAGACTGTGTCCAAGTGGTCCTGTAGTTTCATTTGTACACACAACAGCACAAACACTCCTGCTAAATCCACCAGTTAAAACTTTATCATCATCCGCTCCAGCCCACTGATTTCCACCAGTAACAAAGTTTGTTTCACCGAGTCCTGTAGCATTAAGTTTGTTTCACCGAGTCCTGTAGCATTAAGTTTGTTTCACCGAGTCCTGTAGCATTAAGTTTGTTTCACCGAGTCCTGTAGCATTAAGTTTGTTTCACCGAGTCCTGTAGCATTAAGTTTGTCTCACCGAGTCCTGTAGCATTAAGTTTGTTTCACTGAGTCCTGTAGCATTAAGTTCATGCATAGAAATTTAAAGTGACTGGAAAAAAATGACTGGAAAAGGTAGAAGAATAAAGACAGAATAAAATAAACCTTAGCAACACCTCCATGCCTGCCACTCTGCTGTGGCAATCTTAATAAGAAAACAGAAATGCATTTTATTACAGTAAGTTACAACATTATCAGAAGTTATAACTTTGTTGAGAAATGATTACATTAATAGGTTCTACAGTCCCTATTCACTTCTATTGAAGTTAAACGAGTCCCTACTCACTCCTACTGATGGAAAACGAGTCTCTACTCACTCCTTTTGAATCTAAACAAATCTCTAATCACTCCCACTTAATCTAAACGGTTCTCTACTCACTTCTGAATCCAGCAGCCAAACGAGTCCCTAATCACTCCTACTGAATCTAAACGAGTCCCTGATCACTCCTACTGAATCTAAACGAGTCCCTGATCACTCCTACTGAATCTAAACGAGTCCATGATCACTCCTACTGAATCTAAACGAGTCCCTAATCACTCCTACTGAATCTAAACGAGTCCATGATCACTCCTACTGAATCTAAACGAGTCCCGAATCACTCCTACTGAATCTAAACG